>JAOEHI010001719.1:17721-40748 GCA_025447815.1 Percopsis transmontana
CACCCCCCCCCCCCCCCCCCCCCCCGCCCCCCCCCCCCCCCCCCCCCCCCCCCCCGCCGCCCCCCCCCCCGCGGGGGGGGGGCGCCCCCCCCCCCCCCCCCAGGTGGGGGATGTGGCATATATATACACAACAGCAGTGAAGGGCATTGACTCCACTGGCAAAGAATATTAAAGGAAATGTCTGGTGATCCCAGGCAAAGCATTGCCTTGGGAAAAATGTCTGGTCCATTCTTTAGAGAATGTGACAGACCGACCAGGCAAGGACCAGGTAAATATTATAGGGAAGGGAAAAAAAAACAAAAAAAAAAACAGAGAGGGTATTCTGTGTTTACCTCAGAGTTGTTGGAGACGCAGGAACTGGCTCTCTTCGGACATAGTTTGGGTCTAGAAAACAGAACATAAAGCACCGCAAAATCTCAGTTTAAAATGACTGTACATCCCCTATAATTCTGTTCAGAATTCAGCCAAAAACTGGACCACATCCCATTCAATAGCAGTGGACTGTGAGCTTTATGACATATTTGCAACCCCCCTCCCCCATACCAATAACCAACATATTTCTCTCAATATCTGCTCTGTTGTGGTAAGTGGTATGCTACACAATATTACACGGTTCTAGGAATTCAGATATGGGTTGCTGGCAAGCCCCTACTATTTAATACAGGAAAAGTACAGTACAATCTTAAAGCCCATATGGACAACTTTGATGTTTTTTAGTGACATCTTTTGTAAACTGGTTAGGCAGCTTGGTTAGGAAAACTCAACTAAATGTAACTAAAAATGTGATTTTAGCATATTTGGTCGATCATATGTAAGCTCTGGCTTTGTATCGCTCATCACCGAAAAGGTCAGTATGTGACTTTTTAGGGGGGGATCTGACCCGGGTAAGCAGAAATGCACAGGGAAGCAGCAACAAAGTCAGCCTTCATAGTCATTCAATGCAACAATCTTGTCTATAGTAGCTTTTTGAATACTACCCATAGCTTTTATTGCATCATAAGTTAAACCTGTTGTTTGGACAACAAATGAAAAAAAAATTCTTGTTTTTCAAGCTATAGCACATGGTTTTAATTTCTTTAGGCATTCAGTAGCATCTTCATCCTTAATGTCTTTACAATGCTGTTTTACTCATTTATATTTCAATGAATAATAAGTTCAACCAGCGCTATAATTTGAGAAAACTAATGTTTCAGTGGGCCTACTGTACAAGTGAGAGAAAACCTTACAAGTTTAAGTCCTGGCTTGCAAGGCTAGCCGTTTTCCAGTCATTCTTGCAAACTGATTTAAATAAACAAAGAACAATTCATGAGATGAAGAAAAAATAAAAAGCAGCTACTGGTCAGGCTACTAAACAGCTTGGCATTTCATTGTAACACATTCCCTGGCTTCCTAATGAGTTGTGTTGTTATTCTTGCTAATTACACTTTCATTTTATGGCACATGTGTTTCCAATTTTCCTGTCATTAAAGCGAGGACCAACGGAGTTACTGTGCTCAACAGATTAGTTGGAGACATTAAGTCACAGTTCTGTCACGCCTGTAGCCGAAGGTAGTGAAAGAACACTAGCGCATACTGCATAGAAAACACTAACAAAATCTATTTTGACATCACCATTATTCATAACAATGTTTTTTTATCACAACTAATTACAGAGATTAAAGCAAACTTGAACGTTCCTCAGTATTGTTTTAACATATTGTCCCAACTCCATCACTTCGATTGTGTCATTTGTCCTCTGGGAAAATCAGAGGGAACAACTTGTAAATGACACCTTTGATGTGGTGTACTTGTGCTATAAACCCAAACAATAGGATCTGCACAGAGGGCAGAGGACACATTGAAATGCACCTCTCCCTGTCATCTCTTCTCATCTCCCCGCCCAATTCACTTTCATACAGCCTCCGTGGTTTTGTGTGTTGGAATGGATGCCAGGTGCTGTACCTTGAATGCCCTGCTCTCTAAGATGTGAGAAAGCTCCACGTCAAGGAGGCTGAGTGGTTGCAGCCAAACCCAACTGATTACCGAGGGACCATCCACATCACAGGCGATAGCTACCAGCTGAGTCAACACAATACAGTGGCGTGTTTGTGGGATATGCGTTTGTGTATACCTACTGACTAACCCATTTTCATTGCTGGGAGAAAAAGATGAGATTTCTTTCCCACGAGACTGTTTGTGAGTACTCTAATATTTTAAAAAAAAAAAAAAAAAAAAAAAAAGAGCTCATAAATCTAAACCAAAGTACAACAGATTGCACTTTTATCCAAAGCATCGTAGAGTGAGTACAATTACTAGTCTTAGGTATTAAGGAATTAAGTATTTAGGAGTAAGTAGTAGTTAGGATGTAGACTATACTTACTATACTTACAGGTAGGCCTATGATAGGGATCATTCCCAGCTGGGAAACCATTTAGCTGGGAAACAACCTCCCAGATCGGTAGCCTATCCTGCTGCCCACCCAAATTATTTTTAGGACTTACAATTTAAAACAAATACCAAGGGATTTTTTTCTGCAGTTACCTGAAAATGACGCAGAGGGCGCCAGTGAGGATCATTGCAAAGAAGGCTGCTCCGCTCACAGCTGCCAGGAGAGAATCTACCTTGCTGGCTGTGGGGGCGTAGACCTGCCGCTCCCCCCTGGGCTCTGTGCGATTGTGGTAATGGAAGAGGAGGGCGAAGCCGCGGCCCCAGTGGGTGGTGGTGATGAGCTCCATGATGACCTCCACCATCTCCTGGCTGGAGCCAAACACCAGCTGGCTGCTGGGGGGGCGGTTGGACCCGCAGAACCTGGAGGAGAACGTGATGAGGTCGGAGATGTAGAGGACGTCATGGGGGCAGGCGTCCACCGCCGCCTGCTGCGTTTCAGGGCTCGCAGGCGGCGTGTCCGTGGGGCGGGACGGAACGGCGGTGGCGCTCTCCAGAGGAGCCGGGGGGTTGGGGTCTCCCCTGAGGAGAGAGTAGGAGGAGACAGAGTTGACGCCCTTGTCTCCTGGAGGTTGGGCGCCGGGTAAGAGGAGGAGAGAACGAGGAGGCGTGGCGTTCAGGTCAGAGGAGGCATCTGTGGATCTTTTGGCAGAGTTGGAGAGCTTGGCGATCTCCATCTTGGTGGACTCTTCCTGGACCACCACTTGCTTCACCTTATCCTGTTGGCGAGGCAGCAGAGCCGCTGGGACACCGGCCTCGCTTGGAGGGTCGGGAGCTTTAACCGACGGAGGTGTTTCTTCTGCAGCTAAGCTGTCGGGAGTGAAGGCCTCCTCCTCAAAGCTAGAGAGACCAGTGTACTGTGCCGAGTCTGAGTCGTGGCTTTCAAACACGTCAAAGTCAAATATCTCTAGAATGAGCTGGTAGTCAACAGGCACAAAGAACTGCCAGACACAATGTGTCCCAGAGGAGTAGTTGTAGGGGAAGCCAGGGGACAGAATAAGACCTTGGACATCCACCACGTCCACCTTGGCACCACATTCAAAATAGACCTGCGATGGAAAAGAAAAAAATTGGCAAAATGTTAGTTTGGTCACAACCAGAAAATAAAAACAAGAATGGCAGGAAGGTAATTGCCACTGGGACCGATTTAAGAGAAGCCAGTAATATATGCACATTTTTACCTGCATTATAATTAATAAAAATAAAAATAAAATAAAATAAAAAAAGTAGCAAAGCACCATTAAACTAAATAAGTGCACTAATGTTGTCAGCTAATGATAAAACAAATTGCATCCATGGCATTATTAGATTACTCTAGTGGTCTAGATGTTAAGACTCCCAGCTGGAAGGTTGTGGGTTCAAGCCCCAGACTTGGCCTACCTGTAAGCATCATCCTTGAGCAAGATGCCTAACCCCCATCTGCTCCATATAATAGCAGCATGTAATTGTAAGTTGCTGTAAAAGAGTCTGCTAAATGACCTCATTGTAATTGATGCGTTTCCTCATGTCGATATCACGTATTGCATGTTAGAACTTTTGATGTGTGCGTGCACACTTTGACCTGGTTAGCTAGTAAGTGGGGTCAAATTAATGGGGGACAGTGCAATGCCACAAAAGCAGCAATATGATTTCTTTCCAAAACCGCTAGCTAAGCGCCTGAGAGAGACACACAAACAGAAGTAGACACCTGCACCTCTCAGATCTTATAAATGCCGACAGCAACAGTGACAGTAGCATTGAAACGCTCATTTACCATCCTTTAAATTTGGTATAATTTAGTTTTAAGTAACACTTTTTAAAATTGTATTTGTCTTTCAATACAAAAATAGATAAAGACCTTGGTCTCAGTATGATCCCCTGTCAAAATAAAAGGTTGAATAAATGTAAATTTAGATTACATTTTTGGCATTAGACAGGAGGAGCAAACATTTACTACCTTCCTGTGTTTCGGGAGCAAAGGCAACACCTTTTTCAAGTAGATTTTCCAGCCTAGCGTTGGATGTCCACAGCAGCAGGGGGAGTTTTGCCCACTCCCATGATGGTCATTGCTTCTTGGATTGGGGCTGTGTCCGTCTCATTCAAAATGACTGACAGAGTGCTCCTCCCCCCTGATATTGTGCGATACTTTAAATTAGGACCCATGGCAAACATTAACTCAATAAATAGTTCCATCTATTAAAACTGCATAGGCGGAATTGGGTGTTTTTGACTGGGGTCCCACAGGACCCCAATACATTGGTATTTTAAAAAAAGTACTAATTAAAAAAGAACCAGAAAACAATGGTATGAAGTCATTTTATAACAAATTGATTGACAATGTCATGAAAAATTGGAATGATAGAATAAAGCACCTGTTAGTTATGACTAAAAAGTATACCTCTGAGGTCTGCGGTTACCCAAGTCGGTAGGATGAGGGTTAATAGACAATGGCAACAAATGGCATTACTTAAAAGGTTTTTAGTACATTACTAGTATAAGAAAATTCTTGCCATGTTATTAGATTATGGAAGCATGAACTTTATAGTGTTTAAAATCTCAATGGAATAAATGTCAATGGAACAACCCAGACTCATTCCATCCAACATAAGAAACCTAAATTCTGACTGCCTCGACATAACCTGGCTTTAAGCTGAACTATTCAACCCGGCTGCTCTGCCAGTATATCAAAGCCTGTACCCTGCCTGTATGTCGGCCTGCTTGGTCAACCCTGGGGAGGGTATTTCTTTAAACATGCTGGCTGTAATTCCTCCCAGGTGTGTATGGATAGAGGGACCTGGGCCCAAAGCAAAGGCAGATGCGTGGCTTGGGTCTTGAGCGTTTATGAACTTTCCCCTTTCCACGGTTCTGGACTGTGAGAATAAGCCAGGCAGACAGACCACACCACCAGACAGGTAAGTAACCAACAGCCTCGGGTGGTTCACTCCGGAGCATTAAGGCTGGCTTTAAAGGGATACTGTTCGATGGCGATTTATAGAGGCCCCAGATCCCAAAATATTCGCACAGTAACGTGATGGAGAAGTGTAGACTGCTGTTTAAGACAGCAGTCTAAATGGGAGCGAGGGCAACAGGGGCACAAGAGCAGTCACGTTTTACAGAGACAGACAGACCGCTCCATAGGCCACCCATCTCCACGCACATGCATTTATCAAAGGCATTCCTCATGCAGTTTTACTAGTTAAATCAACATGTATTTCCCCCGTCCTGACTGAAAGAAAAGGACTACGTGCTCGACCCTGAGGTTCTCTTAGAGACTTGTAGCCCTCTATACAGTTGATTCAACTGACACGCCTTGTGTGTGTCAAGTCTGACTCACACTTTATTAACTTGCTCATTCTCTCACACTCACACACGTTACTGTATCTATTAAATTGGTTCCTGGAACTATTTTCCTGGAACAATGAAAAGGTTTAAATACATTTTCTTTTCAGTTTATGAATATGAATTAACCTTCCATTTTTCCTTTAAAAACATGATAAAAATCAGATTGCATGTACGGCATTGATGTTGAAATTTGAATTTTAAAAAGATATACTATGTAACACTGACACGTGCCCCAGTGGTACATAGTATATCTTTTTAGAATTCAAATACATTTATAATTTCACTATGAAGTGAAAATTTGAAGAGTAGAGAAATGCATGTTGTGTAAAACTTAAGGCTACAGATTCTGTGTAATTTTCATTGAGGAACGTAATAAACAGCACAAACAAGGGTACAAATATGAAAAGTTGTATTCAATTTGTATTCAATCATTAGGAAATGAAGGTAATACTGTAAAAAAAAATTATAATAAATTACAAAACCCCATTTTAAAAATACCCACTGCTCCCCCCCCCCCGATTCAAAAAACAACTTCCAACGTAAGCCCACTCCCCCCGAGGTGCTTCACTGCAATAGCGAACTGATGAACCTTGCCAGGGGGTCTGGAATGTGTGGTTGTGGGTATGTGGCTGTGATCTCCGCTGAGGTGGGGAGCTGATTTACTGGCCGTCAATTAAATTAGACAGCCCTAGACAGGCCAAAATAACAAAAATAAATTGTGATGGAAGTGGATAGAAACTCAAACACTGATCAGGTCAAATCTTGGCTGAATTGAAAATGTTAGCACAGGCCTATACCTTTAACCCAGAGCCTACAGACAGTGATAGCGATCCGTTTTGCTCAGCAAAAAAATGAATTATGTTTATGCTTGATGAATAATATTTAGGCTACACTTATATTTTGTTGTTATCAGCGTTGATAAGTTTTGACAGAAGAGTGTGTTTTAGGACAGAGACCGTGTCAGTTCCCCCCCCCACACAAGTTGAGTCTCCAGCGCCCTGTGATGTGCATGCTACACTACACACGAAAAGGCCTCCCAAGTGCCACACTGTCGAATGGAAATGGGACACTTATAATGCCAAACTTCTAAGTTCTGTTACATCAGAGGCCGTTCCATTGGCGGACCGCTAATTATTCAAGGAAGCCTTTTCTCATGTCGAAATAATGGGTCGCAGTGCTGAGCCACTCGAGATGGCAGATAATATTCTAATGAAGAGATGTTAATAAGCACAAGGCCAACTGGAAGTTTTACATAAGAGCCCGCTATAGCCATTGTGCCACTGACAGGGGTTTCTCTAGTCTAGATCAACCAAGCACATAATTGCTGAAATGACTTGTTCAGTGAATCATCAGAACATCTGTCGTCATTATTCGGAGGCCCTTAACATTTTTATTGTTTTATAATACAAAAGTGGCACTTGATCGCATTCCACGGAATGGTTCGTTATGTTGGTAGCTACAGCAGATTATTATTATTTTTTTTTTTAATACTCCAATTAAAAGGAAGGAAGAATGCCATTACTCATTTCCTAAATAATTTCTATTCCCGATAATGTTGATTTTTGTTTGTCAACTTTTCAGCCACTAAACCACCCTGAGGCACGACAAGATGAAAACTCTGAAACCGAGGCTGGCTTCTGGCTGAGCTCGGTTACCACACACTCTCTCACTCTCTCGCTCACTTCCCTTCTCCCTCACATACACAAACAGCCCCTGACATGCTCATAAACAGCCAGGCAGGCCCCTCGAAAAGGGGGCAGGGAGTCTCACTGGCCCTGTTTACTGCAGGAGAAAAGTGACGCGGCTTCACAGACTCGCACTTTCGACAGCACTGTCCCACTCATGATGCATTACAATTGCTCTCAGTTTCTCATATCCGACCATTACAGGTCCAGGGTAGTCACAATATCTCGTCTTTTTTTGACATAATGTGTTCAGCTTTTAACCTATAAAAAGGCAATTACAGTTTATCTAGTAAACTAGTACAACAATTGAATGAATGGTAGAATATAACTAGACAGCTAACAGGTATGACATGATATTTTGACAATGTGCTTACAAGAGAAGAGCGCAATTTGTACTGGTCCCAACGTGACGCTATATCACTGTACAAACGCAGTGGCCAAACAGAAGATGCGTGCGGTCAAGCTCCACAGCTGTGAAAAGCGCTGATACACAAGCCCGTGACTTATCACATATCTCGCATGTGATGTCAGCCCCTCTCCCGGTGGGCTCATGTCACTGCCCGCACATTCACCCAGGGAGAGTTTACAAACAACTGGTGTGCCAACCAGATTAAACCGAAGCATTTCTGGGGTCACCCTCGTTGGCGACCGGTGTGCCGGCGCAGCACGTTTTCATCCCTGTGCGCATCATGAATGACTTTTCAAAAGCTTCATTCAGCTCATGAATGTTCAATTACAATTTTATTTGACTGGCCACCAGTGCGGGGACAGGACATTCTCTGTGGCCTGCATGGAAAAGTGGAATGTGGGGAATTATTACAGTGGCCCATCCAATTCGCACAGATATGCGACTGGGTGGGTGAGTGGACAGACGGGTCTCTCTCTCTCTCTCTCTCTCTCTCTGGGTTCAAACCTATTAACATGTTTCCTGTAGAAAGAGCTGCTGTTGCTGGTCATTAAAGCAGCCCTGTGGGTGAAACATGACCTTATCTCCACGGTGGTTTCAACCAACTCGGAGAAATCATTTCCAGATTTTGGAATGTGATCCAGTAAATGCGCTCACAATAATTAGTCTCTCAGCAGCACCTCGGAGAAGCCACTGCTGTAGAACTGTTCTTTATTGATGAATAGTCATACTGACATGTTTTTGCCTTATATACACTTAGGTAGGAATTGTCTGTGCTACTGCTTATAAGTGTGTGCGTGTGTGTGTATATATATTTTTTTTAATAATGAAGAATATCTGCAGTACAATTGTATTTGGTGATAATACAGTGCGTTGCATTTGTATGCATTGTGTTTTCTAACAATGTATAGATTTTGTCATTCATTTTAATTCCATTTTGAATTGGGCTTTTCATGACAACATGAACGGCACCTCTCACTTTTCCTTTCACTCTCATACTCTCACCAAAACAATCTGTCCCAGCCTATTTAAAGTCACAGTGCAGCTCACCGACACATGCGGACTTGTTTATCTGTGGATATTAACATTAAGCGTAGTCATTTCTTAGTTCAGTGGGGGTCCTGCAACGCCTCATTTAGAGCGAAATTTTTTTATTTGCAAATTACACACAACCATTCAAAATATAACAAAATAAAGTTCTAATCCACTGCCCACTCTTCACGTTTCTGAGCTGCGGACAGAGAAACCTGAATACTTCCTGCGTTCTGGGGAGATAGAATAAATTCCAAGCTTGTTTACACTGTTCCAAAAATCAACTTAATACAAAGGGGACTGGAGGACAAAGCCATCATTTACAGTGTCCCCTCAGGCAGATAATTGCAAAGATAGTGAGCACCCTATGCACACAGACACTAAAGCTAGGGACGCTGGCAATTTAGTATACCAAGGGCTTTTGTTGTCCACCTTTCTCTATCAGCGGATGAGGACGACTCTTGACAGTTTGAAACCTCATAGCTAACAGTATAATCTTCATAGGGTCATTTTTTTACATTATGACACCTACATTGTCAGGCAAGGTGAAATGTTGCTTGATAACAAAACGACCAATCGAAACTCAGAGGGCTGATGAGATGGTGCATGAGTGATGAGAATGCACAGATCACAAGCACATAACAATATTCTGCCCCCCCCCCAAACAGAAAGAATCGCGAAGCCCTCCTATTCATATTTTGTGCTTTACAAAAAATATTTAAATATCCTTTTAGAACAATGAAATTCCCAAAGACAGCCTGACTTGGATGGGCATAAAATATGGATCAAATGTGTTTTACATATTATAAAACACTTTACTTTCTGAGCAGTGAAACACAACTTTGTTAGATGCTTTCAAAGTTCCAGAAGCTTACTGTAGCCTACTACGCTGCTAGCATAAATCAAACAAGAGTATGGACTATTTTGTACACAACCTCCTGTGTTCTGTTTCGACATAATTTCTTACACAAAACTATAACATTGTTATCAATATACATTTAATATTTATTGATAATTCCACCTCGCATGTTGCAGTAGCCCTTAGACTACTACTCCTAATATGCCAAAAGGAAAATCTATGACTAAGAGTGAATGAATGAAGAATAGCCACTCACGGTCTGTATTTATGTGGGAAAACATTAGGCTTTGTTGATCAGCGTCAGCTTTTGATCATGAACTCCACATACAGTATGTCAGGAAACTTCGCCACAGCGTGCATGTGAGAGAACATACGGTTAAACATGCTCTCAATGTGGTTCTCATTTTAGACCGTTTTGACTATGCGCATACCATTCTCTTACTCAGGAGCACAATTACATCAAAACAAGTCTGTGACATCAAAACATACAGTTGAACGTCTTTGAGGATAGTGGGATAGTGTACCTTGGAGAGGTTTTATGTAAAAACGTATAGTGTCTGTGTCAGCTGAGAGGCAGAGGCAAATGACAAAGTCAATAGCAACTTGACGTAGGATAATGGGCTACATGATGTTTCATATTGGTCTCAAACTATTTGATCGGACTAAAATAAATTATATTTTACCAGTTTATAAAATATTAGTTCTGTTTATCGACATATAGCGCGAGTGAGAGTTGTCCAAACATGTTCCGGAGAAGTAGCCTATTTATCTGTACACGACTTTTCTGGGCATGTTTGCAATGTTTTCATATGGTTATTTTATACAAGCAACAATGTTGCAGATTTTATTAGTTCCTCGTGCATAACTTGTTTCCCTCCCACACACGTTTCGCAACATCACGAGCAGACTGAGTTGAAGACGAAACAATGCGCTTTTTAAGAGGTAGCGCGTGTATTATTTTGGAATGAACAATGATAAACAAGATTACTTACTTTCTGTGCAACACATCCCGTCATGAGGAGTAGATACATTGTCATAAAAACGTGTGCCCCAATCGATGTAACACAACTCATTTTCTCTAATTGTTCCTTTTAGGCAAAGCACACTGAACCGTAACCCGCTCTTCTTCCCTCTCTCCATTCACCTGAAGTGTCGGGAGCGCGCCTCCATCGTTCATGGGCAAAAGCGAATACACAATAAGACCACAGGGATTAGAGCTTGGCGTTAACGCGTTATTTGACTGCATTTTAGCTTTGTGATTTTCTCTGAGCGCGAATTGATACATGACCAATAGAAACACCTGACGCTTATTAAGTCGGTCGAATTACAAAATATTGCATTGTAGGCCTACATAGGGTTTATACAAAATACACGAGTTGGAAAAAACAATACCGAAAAGGAATTAATCATTAGATGTATTGATAGGATATAGCAAACATAACCAAATTATGAATAGCCTAAAACCATTCGCTTGTCGTCCACAGACGGAAAGTCACGTATACAAAAAATTATTTAAATGTATGAGAATGTTAGAAACCAATTATTTGTAACGTACGTATATATAACAATAATAATAACAGAAAGGTGTTTTTGTATTAGTTAAGTGGGGTTTGGACCTTTCTAAAAACATGGCAGTCGTAGGCTACTTTATGTCCACACGAGGGTAGCACTGAACTGTTTTTACAAACCAGAACTATGATTTCAAGTTAAGATGATACATCTTAACTTGTATTATTATTTTTTACAATCCACTTAGTTTAAGTATAGGTATACAGCATTTTAAAGGAATTAATTTCGTATTCTGAAATCTGAAATGATTTCTCTCCCGGATAGAGCTATCAGTAGCTGCGACGTTTCTGTTTCCAGCCGGAAAGATAAAGCGACGGAAACAAAATAGCCACGTAGAAGAAGGCGAAGAGATTGAAAGGTTAGCATATCTTTATATATTGCCTTTTTTATTCACACTTTTCAGGAAATTGTCATGCTATAGTTCATGTTTACATCGTGTTCGGTATTTACATTCTAAACAATGAGATGTTGATTTCCCTGAAATAGCACGAGTTAATATTAATATTTAGCATTCGAAATAGTTAGCTATGTTAGCCTCCCTGGTCCAACTGTAAACACATCTCATTCGGGTCACGAACGGGGCTACTCCTTAGCTAGGGAATCGATCTAGCCAAAGTATGCATCCACACACCCACATATCTGTATTTACTTCTATTTGAGCAGGCAACTAACCAAATAAAACCAAACTCATGCCAGGTACAATGCCTGTATAACCCCTCCCCGTGGACTTATGTGTTGTGTCATGAATGTTTGTCTGGTCTGCAAGCCTGCCTAAGCTAATCAAATGCCTAACGTTATATAGTTACGAGGCCAGCTGGGCCATAATTATTATGGCCGAACGTGAATTGCTAATTTGCTAATTCGCAGGCGGAATACATTACCAAACAACGTCGTTATGTTATTCCGTTAGCCTGCAATTAACCAGCCTCATTTCGTTAAGACAACAAGCCAATTGCCACTCCATTGTAGTTGAACATTTGTTGAAGTTAGCTGTTTCGTTACGCAATACAGGATAAAGGTGGTGGTGGTCTCATGTTTTGAAAAGGGTCCATTTCTGTCATGCACGAGCATATTCGTATTGACGTTAAAAATTGCGGAATATCTTGTGATGTGTTCAACCGGTGTGTGGTTGAATGGTGGTATGGCCTGGTGGTAATTATCTCCCATTCTGTTTATAGCGCAGTCTTCTAAGGTGATCCTGAACACTGTTATCCCTCTCCACCTACAGTTTTTCAGAAGATGATGTGAGACATTCTTTCCAAGGAGGCACCGGCAATACTGTGTCTGTTCAGTTTCTTAATAATAGCCAAGCAGAAGCAATAAAAATGGAGCTTGAATCACACCAACACGATACATATCTAAAATCCAAAGAGGACAAAGCTGATACTGTGAACAATGAATCTCAGTTACTGAAGCAACAAGGGCTGGAAACGTCAAAGGTGACAGCAGGGGATGTTCATAATGGTGAGCGTTAACAATGTCCTTGCTAAACACGATGCAGGTTGATTCCATGTAATGTAGTGTGTAAGTAGTAGTAAATAATGTGTTGATTATTTCTATTATATTTTATTTGCCACACTGGATTGAACTTAGTTTCATGGCTTTTTGCCTTTAGGAATGCAGGAATAGGGTGTGTGAGGCAGAAGTATGCTCTTCTGAATTGTCTCTCATCTTAGATATTTGGCCACCTACTAGTATATTAACTACCAATATTAGGCCTATGATGTCTACAAGGCACTTTGAGCAGATGTGTGGTTTGATTGCCCTACCACAGTCTGAGCTCTGTGATATTTTGCTGAAACTAGGCTATTCACAAAACGAATAATGTAAAAGGAATATTACACTATTATCCCTAAATAATATTTCAAGCATCACTCCTGAAATGGAACACTAACTTGCAGACATACTACCTTTTTAATTCCATACAACAGTAGTTCAGTATAAGGTGCACATTTCAAAATTGTGGCCTATTAGAACCCTGTAAATATCGTGGTCATTGTTCTCATCATTTTAATATGTTTGTATTGCAAGCAAAGTATTGTAATTTTACTACTTGATGTGAGAATAGGGGCAGCAATAGGGACACGTACACTGAATTGTTGCTAACTGTCTTTTCCAGTTCTCAATGAATAACTATTGTAGCTTGAGAAAGCTGTTTGGCTTGTTTGCCGAGAAAATTGTTGTCATGCTGACAAGGTTTTACTTCCTTCTAGTTTGATGTTGGATATATCTAATTTCTCCTTATAGTGGTGAAATACAACCCCAATTATTCCCCCCCATTTATTTATTTTTTACTTATTTCTTTTTGGACAGGTCCTGGTAGTCCAGATGCAGTGCCAAATGGAGACAGAGTGGCAGAGGGTGTGGGCGCTGCAGGGAACAGCCATATGAATGGCCCCCTGCATCCATCCACACCTCCCAAGAACAGCAGCTCCCCTGTCAAGCCCCTGACCCCAGAGCGCTCCCCAGGTGTGGCTGCTTTCCCCACTACGATGCTAGAGAAGTCTGAGGGAGCTAGTGCCGAGGGCACTGCTCACAAGGGTGATGCGTTACAGTCGCTCAGACTAAGTATTCCTATGCAGGAGACTGATTTGTGTAAGCATAAACCTCTATGCAGTGAGTGCCCCCTCTAACCCCCTTAATCAACCTCCCTTTGTCATGGGATCTTTTGCTTTAGTGGCTGATGTTATCTTTATTTCATAACCCTGCCTGTGCATCTGTTGTTTGAACAAATTATTCAGTGCAAATATGCTTTAGTTTTTTTTTTCAGCCTGCTGCGTGTGTGCAACTTTCAAGTATTTAGTTGCTTGATTAGGTCTAAATGTGGGCGCTTTATATGGAACAGTAGTTTGACTAATCCCCCCGGTGGTGTCATGTTCTGGTGGAATTTGAATGTCAGGCATGTAGTTTCTTTATTCCTAGTGGTGAAATGTGGTGTGCCAAGCTTGTTGACATGAACGGAGTTCACTTAATGGTGAAATAATTTTGTTTGATTGACTTCAATTCAAAACTCCAATATAGAATTGCATTATTAATATTATAGATTCCCAGTTGATGATGTAGTCATAAATCATCCATGGTTCCATCTTTTTAATGGTGTTCCTTCAGTCAAGTGAACCCCTTGGTTGTGCTAATTTGGTTCCACAGATGACTGCACTCATGTCAAAGAGCAAGGGTTGTCTGCAGTATGCAAACTAACCAAGCAAACCGCCGCACTTCCTGTACCTTAAGATTAACACAAATATGGTTAAAGGGGAGATAAACCTGCCTAATTTGTGTTTAATGTGACATGTCAATTTGTTAACTCAAGGCATGACACCATGGTTGTTTTGTACTGTAAAATATAAAGCTATCTGGTTATTTTAAAACCCTACCCATTTGTTGACTATTTGTTATGGCCAAGGATCAGTTTGCATGCCGCTTCACTCTTAAAAACCACATAACAACATTGTCATACAAGCGTTCATATTTTGGCTCAATAAAATGCAATTGCATTGCAAAGTAATTTATAGGTGAGATTCACCTTTAACACCCCCAAAACAAACCATGGCGTCTTTTATGACAGTGTTCACCAAATGCCCTTGTGTATTGGGTCATGTGGATCATTTAGCAACCTTGCGCTCCTCGCTGTAACTCACTCTCCCTGCAGCCAATCAAGAGCCATCACTGGAGATGGAGAATGAGGAGAAGATTCGCCACGAGGCTCGCCGGCGCTTGGAGGAGCAGCTCAAGCAGTACAGAGTGAAAAGGCACGAGGAGAGGGTGAGTGGAGAACCCTGTGTTCACACTAGGTGACCAATGAAGCCATAAATATATTTCCTATCGATGGACAAATTCCAAAAAGGTCAAAACAAATCTAGGGTAGAAGATGGCGAGAGAGCAAACTGCACCAAACAGCTTACATTCTGCTCTTCTAGTCCCACCGCTCCAATCAGAAAAGCCGCCAGTTCAGCACCCTGGACCCGGAGCTCATGCTCCACCCAGAGGGTCTTCCCCGAGCCAGCAACGTTTCCATGACCACGGAGTATTCCTTCCTGAGGACCAGTGTCCCCCGGGGACCCAAACTGGGCAGCCTGGGCATCCCCCCTTCCAAGGAGAGGAAGTCTAGCAGGTTCACTCGCTCCAACAAGATCCACTCACTGGCGGACTACAAGTCTCCCGAGAACGGAGGGGGAGGAGGAGGGAGGACAGCAGAATTCGCCACAAGATCCCTCCAGTCCACCATGAGCT
Source organism: Percopsis transmontana (assembly GCA_025447815.1). Lineage (NCBI taxonomy): Eukaryota > Metazoa > Chordata > Actinopteri > Percopsiformes > Percopsidae > Percopsis > Percopsis transmontana. The sequence continues at coordinate 33,248 of JAOEHI010001719.1, forward strand.
CCATGTCCACCCTGTCAGAGGTCAGCGTCGTGTCGGAGGTCAGCTCCTCCGAGGGCCTCCAGATGGGCGACAACGTCTCGGAGATTGACGGCAGCGAGTCGGGAGCGAGGCCGGGGAACGACGGCAACGACAGCGACAGCTCGTCCTACAGCAGCGTGTCCACCAGGGGGACCTACGGCATGCTCTCTGCAGCCGTGGAGAGGCAGAGGGACCCCTACACCGTGGAGGGCCGGGAGATCGCTGCTGAAGCAATGGGGCAGTTCCCTTCCCTGCAGGAGGTGCTGCAGGCCGCAAGCGAGGAGCAGCACCTGCTGGAGCGGGACCAGGAGCAGGACAGGGAGGCAGCAGGAGAACCTCGCAGCCGCAGGGACAGCTTCTCCAGCAGGTAAATAGACCAAGCTGATGGAAATATTGTTCTGATGACAACCTAATGTTAAATACACAGGAGAGAATGTTTCATAATTGTCACATAGTAGTCATAGTCATAATAATCACAATTTCTTTGAGAGGCTGTGTTTTTATATTCATAGAAATTTCTTCTAACGCAGCAGATATTTATTTTTTTTACTTCAGGTTGTACAGAAATTATAAATGTAAACGCACTTTTTACTGCACATTGTACTGTAAGTGTAACCAAAGCTAAGGGAACAAATTAAGATAGTATTTGATAGGTAATTTGTTACAAAAGTGAGTGTCTGTGTGGAATATTTAATAAACATTTAGTTATAAAATTCTAACCATCTTACCAACCATCTATTGAGATTGTAACACCTCAATCTTTATAGTATAACCGAACATGGTATATCTCTTCTTTGATGGTTCTCTCTAAATGTGTCTGTGACTGTCAAACCGGCTTGTTTAAATGGACACTCCATGGTTTGTGCTGGGAAATGGCCACATAGTTAAACCAGTATTACAAAAAAGTTGACGTTTTGTTTGAAACACAACACATGCCCCTCCCACACCTCTGTGCTTACTTGCTTGCACCTTTTACAGCCCAACTGCTGACTTTGCAGCTTCCATATATCAACATAAATCCACAACAAAATAATAATATTTCCAATGTCTCAACAAAGCTTATCACTGATATGGTTTCTCAAGTTTGATCAAATTGTGTTTAATTTAAAGTGTATTGGCTTATTTAGATTATACATTTAGCTATACCTTTTTAAAATAAAACCGTTAACGTACATTCTACCAGTTGACATGTCAATAAGCTTTGTGGACATAGTTTAATAATGTTTTTTTATAATGAATAAAACTGGTCCAGTTAATTTAGTGGCGTCTGTAGTGCGGGATGGCTTGAGTCAAGGGATTAACAGAAGTTCACTTGCACTTTGAATATTTTGTCAGTACATAAACACAGACAATGGTGTGTTCCTCAGTGTGTCATTTGAGAGTTCTGTGATGGGTCACGATGAGATGCTTCAGGTGCTGAAGGAGAAAATGAGGCTGGAGGGTCAGCTGGAGTCCTTGTCATCTGAGGCCAATCAGGTATAATAATGACCCTGCCTATGTGTATGTTTTATTAGGTGTGATGAACCTCTTGACCATGGCTGCATGCTATTACACATTGAGTTCATGCTTCATGATTGGCTGACTAGACTATTTGCAACAAGCAGGTGTGCCTAATCAAGTGAATTCTGAGTGTACAGACTGTATATTAGACAAGCAAGTACTATGGAAATGCACAGAAAATAATGTACGTACATACATTTAATTAAACATTTCCTTTTTATTATGGTTTTATTACATTATAATTTATTGCATTCAACACGTAGGGGACTGTTTTTGTGTAATCACTTCAAAACCAAACATTGTATGAACAGCATGTGGACCAATTGGGGCTCTGTTCTCACTACCTGGTGATATAATGTATCTGTGAATGTCACAGCTTGACTTATTTATAAAAAAACTGCAAATGGAAAGGTTTTTCCATTTGCAGTTGGTTGAATTATTCTTGTTTTCAATTCAATTGGTGAGCAATTGCACGTGAACTGACATTTTATTACTATCAAAAAACTATTGTTGCTTTGAACATTACACAATTAAAACAATGGTCACCAACATATCTAGTATACCAGGTGTTGGGCTAAGACTCGTTTGACTTAAATTGTTTCTTCAATAAAGGTGTTTCTTGGAGCATGAGTATGCAGACATACTATTTGTTTCTTAATACTATCCAGTGATTATCCAGACCTACTCCTGCCTGTCTGATGCTGACCTGTTCCTGCTTCCAGGCTCTCAAAGAGAAGACGGAGCTTCAGGCCCAGCTGGCCACGGTGAACGCCCAGCTGCAGGCTCAGCTAGAGCAGACGCAGGCCAGCCAGGAGAAACAGAGCGCCCTCAACACGGAGGTGGGCTCCCTGCGGCAGAACTGTAGCCAGCTGGAGAAGGCCATGGTGGAGCTTCAGGGCAGCCTGGAGAGCAAGAACGCCAGCCTGGCCTCCCTGGGCAACGACCTGCAGGTGGCTGAGGAGCAGTACAACAGGCTCATGGGGAAGGTGGAGGAGATGCAGAAGTCTGTCAGCTCCAGGGACAATACTGGTGAGAGACCCAGCAGGCCTGCTAACCTCTGTCTTAGCACTCTGCTTAGAATTGTGAGCATTCATGTGTTCCTGTAATTCCTGTAATTGAGTGCACAATATGGATTTATGTACAGTGGGTATACTTTATATTAGATAATACATACTGTACAGCAAACATTTTTACCTCTGTGGCAGTGTTATCTAGGTTTTCTAGTCCCACAAATAATCTGTTCACAACTTTGAACACTCTGTAGTCTCCTTAAACACTGTCCAGATTTGAACTCTCTAATCGCTTGATGCTCTGAACATGAAATTTGCTGCTCCCCCCACGGTGTTGATTGTGTATCTTGGAAGTGAACAGCATCAGTGACTTGCTTTGCCCTGGTCCTCATGCAGTCCACGAGTTGCGTCAACAAATGGGTGGTCTCCAGAGCCAGCTGCAACAGGTCCAGTTGGAACGCAGCACCCTTCAGAGCCGACTGAAGACTTCACAGGCTGAAATCGACTCACTGCAGCAGGTCCGGCAGTGGTACCAGCACCAGCTGGCGCTGGCCCAGGAGGCCAGGGTGCGGCTGCAGGGAGACATGGCCAACATGCAGGTTCGTGTGACGCTGGGAAGGTCGGTCTATGTCTCAGCGGGCAAGCAATGGCTAGTGCCAGATTTGATGCGATGGTGGTTTGTTTTGCCCAGGCTGGACAAATGACCCAGATTGGCGTCCTGGAACACCTGAAGCTAGAGAACGTCACCCTGTCCCACCAGCTCACTGAGACCCAACACCGCTCCATCAAAGAGAAGGAGCGCATCGCTGTTCAGCTGCAAAGCATTGAGGTATCTTCCCAACTGTTGCTTTGTTGATGTCATCAGGTCTAGCTGATGTTAAAACTCACAGAAATCCATAAGTGGTGAATGACCCATTTCTTGTTTGGGGCAATGGGTCAAAAACGTCTGTTTTAGAGGATTGAGTTCGTGATCGTGATCGTTTGAAGTTTTTTTTTGTGTTAATTTTGTAAAATTGGGTGTCACTTGTTTTTCTGTGTTGGTGCATTGATGGCCTCAGTCTCATGTGGTGCATTTCTTGTACCATGCAGGCTGACATGTTGACCCAGGAGGCGGCTTACCAGCAGATCCAGGACGCCAAGACCATGGTGGAAGGCGACCTGCAGCACAAACTGGACGAGTTTGAGGAAGAGCGCGATCGCTTGCTTAAACTGGCCAACACAGCCAGTGCTCTGGAAAGGGAACTAGAGCAGGTAATATAAATATATATAATTTTATTTTCGATCTATCTATACTTACTGTACTTCAAATTATTTGCATACTGTAGATGGCAGATTGTAGCGTTAAGTCAATGCTGGATTCACCCCAACAACACACGTTACGAACCAAATTTGACAGTATAGTTAATTTGCTACGCCACCTGGCTTCCCCCAGGTAAAGGTAACCCTGTCCCAGAAGGACATGCAGCTGGAATCACTTCAGAGAGAACACCTGGATCTGATGCGTCAGCTGACCACCACTCAGGAGAGCCTGCACACCAAAGAACAGTCCATCAACCAGCTGGAGGCCCGCTACCTGGAGCTGGAAGGCCAGCTGGCTGAGCTGCAGGGGGAGAGCAACACCAAGGACGACAGCATCCAGTATCTTCAGAACGAGAAGATTGTCCTGGAGGTGGCGCTGCAGGCGGCCCGAGCCGACAAGCGGCAGCTGGACGAGGGGGCAGAGCGTCTGGGAGAGGATGTTCTGGTGGTCTCCGACGTTCTGGATCAGCTCAGGCAGGAGGTCCAGGTGAAAACCTCACAGGTAATTGACGGGTGCTGGTGGTGAGGAGCTCAACTCAACCCTCCAATCTCTAGCTTCCTTACCTCAATATTAAGTCTCCCCTCAGATGTTTGCTAGAATTTAACCCTTTGTTTACAGTAGCTGGCAAGTGACAGTATCTCTGCCATTCACCTCATTCTCAAAAACATACAATCATGTCTGTCCTTGTCTGTTCTGTGATTATACTTGTAGTATTTATTCTCAGGTTACTCCTGTTTGTTGCTGTAGAATTTAATTTAGGCCATATTTCAATTTATAATCCTAAATTAAACACTACAACAATGTAATTACTACAAACTGGAGTAACTTGAGAATAAATACTAGCACTGGAGAGTCAGCTTTGTAGAAACAGTGTAAGTCAATGTGAAAATACCAATATGGGTCCAGCCCGCGAACAATGGATTATTTCATGGTTAGCTTGTGGATTTATGTTGACTTATATTAGTTTGTTGTTCCTGAGAACATAAGAATGAAGCTTCTTGGCTTTGCTTCACAGTAGATGTCCCACAAACATTTTGAACAATCTATCTGGCATTCTATTTGTATTTTTTGTTATCTTTGTGTTATAGATCACTAATAAACTCCAGGTTTCTGTGTTGCTTTAGATTGAAAGTCTGCAGCAAGACAATGGCACCCTAAAGAAACATGCTCAGAAACTGAAGGAGCAGTTCCTACAACAAAAGGTATGTTTTTGTTGCCTTTCTGTTCACTGAAACAGGGTTCTTATGAAGGTCTGTGATCAGTGACAGTACTGCGGCCTCTGATCTCTGAGTTGTGAGACCTAGAAAGTTAGGAGAAACTCTACCATCTATGGCCGGAGGTTTAAAAACAACCCATATATACCACCTATACCACACCCTAGCATTGTTTGATATCCTCCCTACTTGTTTTACTCAAACGCACACAACTTGAATGTTGTACACAACACACAACAACATGTGTGCGTGTCCTCCATCAAACTTTATAGATTCCTAGGGGGGAAACAGGACACTATTGTTACCTTGTGTTGCATTGGGTTACGCATACAACACAACAAATTATCCCAGCTGTGCTCCGCTCCCTCCTAATGGATGGAGTTATAGATAGGGGTTTTACTTTTTATGGGGAGGAACGGATTAGGCGGAAGGATAATGTCATTACAAACATTACATTACTCCTTAACCACCACTCAAGTGGCTAAGGCAGAATGCTAACGCTGTTTACACTCTCAGTGGGTGAGCCAGATGGCAGACGGCACCAATAAACACTAGAAATACTGCTTGGCTCGCTGTGTCGGGAATGAGCCGGTGGTGAGATACACTGGTAGTCATTGAGAGGGTGGAGGCGACGGGCTATTTCTGTATTCTGCCTTTTTATGTAAATGTTAAGCCTTGGATGTAACCCTTTTAATGAAGTCCGGTGTCTCCATATTTACTGTACATTTGGACCGCAACACCCCACGTCCTACCTTTGTACAGTACCATCCCAGCCCACACATAAGCCTGCATTAAAACTAATGCAGAGAAATCAAAATCCCTCCTCCCCTCTCCCCCGCTGCGTCTCCTGTGCATCGCAGCTTCCTCAGTGGTTGATGCCACCTAAGCCCGTCTAAAAAAAAAAATAAACAACACGCTGTCTACTCCACAGGTGATGGTGGAGGCCTACCGGCGTGACGCCAGCTCCAAAGACCAGCTAATCAGCGAGCTGAAGTCCAGCAAGAAGCGCCTGACGGCAGAGGTGAAGGGGCTGAGGCAGGAGCTGCTCGGCGTCCAGGGGGGCAAGCAGACGGCCGAGTTGGAGCAGACACGCCTCCAGAAGGAAGTGGCGAGGGTTCAGGAGCAGATGAGCAGCTTGGAGGCCCATCTGTACTCTGTTCAGAGGGAACGGGATCAGCTGGAGACCCAGATACAGGTACCCAGTCGCGGGCTGAATCCCTCCCTGAATCTATCTGCAGGTTATCATATCATTGGATTTATGCACAACCTTCATATTGATTTACATTGTGCTCTTAGTACCTACATGTTAATTATGTTGAATTAACATGTAGGTATACCAAGAATACACCAAGTTGTCACACAAATTGCATCAATTTAATCCTGGGTCAATATATTGTGTGGTCTGTGTGAAGACTTTTGCAACATGACGTACATGTTTTTCTTCTCTGCCCAGTCCCTGCAGTTTGACCAGAGCCAGCTAGCAGCTGTGACAGAGGAGAACGAGGGCCTGAGGAAGCAGGTGGAGCAAATGCAAGCCGAAGCCAAAAAGTGAGTCACGTACCCCAGCCTTTTGGGACTAGAATGGTTCCCATGGCGATGACTCTGGCCAACCCTGATTCACAAGAAAATATTGAGTCTCTGCTGCCATATTTTGTTCAGAAATACAACTTGAGTCTTAATCTCAGAAATTTAATCCGCCATTGCTTTGAACAGGGCTATCTCGGAGCAGAAGGTGCGCATGAAGCGGCTGGGGACAGATTTGACCAGCGCGCAGAAGGAGGTGAAGGCCAAGCACAAGGCCTATGAAAATGCAGTGGGCATTCTCAGCAGGAGGCTCCAGGAGGCTTTGACTGACAAGGAGACAACTGAAGCAGAGCTGGTCAAACTCAAAGCCCAGGTGTCTGATGGGGGCAACAGCCAGGCCCTGCAGGTACAACTAACTGAACCACAATTCCCTTGAGATTTTGAGCTTTACATTTGATTTTCTTCAGGTTTACATAATTTTTATTGATATCAAGCAGTTCTTTGTGTACTGTATAGGAAGTACTGCTCCATAGTCTCAATGAGGAAAGTTAAATGAGTAAAATGTATTATTTGGCCACTGGGGCAGCACAGTATATAAGTGGGTTCCTGCATGACAACACAATATTGGGGACCTGTGCATACTTGTCCTTCATTCAAGGGATATCTAGGTGATTGGAGGCAAAGGAATATGGAACACACTGATAAATAATAGAATAAATAAATAAATCTGGAAATAAAAGAATGAATAAATAAGATTAAATCAATAAATGGGGAAATATATATTTCTATATTTTATTTATTTATTTCCCTTCTTACAAGACCAACGCTCGTAAGGAAAGGCAATAGGGAAATGTATACGGAAATATATATGTAAATAAAAATAAAGTGTAGAAATATATATATTTCCACATTTATTTATTTATTCTTTGAGTGTT
>JAOEHI010001720.1:0-12347 GCA_025447815.1 Percopsis transmontana
ACTGTATTGCATTGTTCAATACAGTTCAACAGCACCACAAACGACATCCTCCAAAATGATCATACAGTTGAATTGCCACCTCTCTTTATATAGGTGATGTGATTTTGCTATACTGTATACTATGGCACATTGAATTAGTGGCCAGGTCGGTTTTACTGTACGATTCCGGCAGTCTTGTGTATATGTGTATATGTTAAATAATTAAATAAAAAATAAAAAATAAAAAATAGGCATTACCAGATGGTTATTTTATAGATAATACATTTTATATCACCCACACCTCAGGGCGGGCGTGTTTTCAGGCTTTTATTTTCAATCTACTTTTATATTTATTAACTCATGCAAGGATTCTTTCAACTGTATTAAAAGCTGCATACTGTAAATGTTAGTTATGCCGTTATTGTCTTGATTCATAGCTTTAAGCTCGAGGGCGGAGCTTCCACTGTGTCTTTCCAACCCACCGTCACCCTGGGTCATAGCTTGAACAGGCTTGCTCCACTCCCCGGGGACCTTGGAGAACGCCCTGACGCGGAACTGGTACAACGTGCTGCCGTTGAGCGCCGTCACGTCCTTGGCGGTCCTGTTGCCGTCGTCCGTGTCCACCCAGGTGTGGGGCCTCCCCGGCCCTATCGGCTGGTACTCTATGGTGTACCACACAACCCCGCCGTTGGGGTCTATGGGCGGCTGCCACCTCACCTGAACGGCCGACACCGACAGAGGCAGGGCGTGCACGTTGCGTGGTGAGGACGGCCCTGGAAAACAAGGACATATCACAGTTGAAGAATAATTCTTTTTTTTTTCCACTGACGTTGTAAGCCTTGCTGTAGCCAAGACGACCAAGGGCGGATGGAACCACGTTTCCTTATCTCTTGCATAGTTAACTATCATTTTGTGAGCAGGGGGAGACAGCAAGTTAAAACCTTTTACTCCCCCCACACTTAGAACTAGTGCAGGAAATAATTCATAACACATTCCTATGTGTTATTTAGTACAACAAATATGGGTTGTTCCAAGAACTAGGGTTAATACGCAATATTGGCAACAAATGCTGACACACTTAACCCCACAAATGTAAATTGTGTCAACACCAAACGAATACGCCAGATGCCACAGTGCAATCTGCTTCTAGCCAGTCGGGGGCGCCTCGTCTCCATTGCAGATAATGTCCTATTTTCACCCTAGTAACCCACTAGTTACCCTGGCTGTTGAGACGGAAGTAGTAGGGCTTGGAGGCGGGGCCCTGGCTGCCACAGTTGACGAGGCGCACCACGACGGTGTAATCTCGCTGGTATTCCAGGTTGTGGAACTTGGTGGAGAGCACATTGAGCAGGGTGGTCTCCTCTCTCAGTATGTCACTGGAGGGCCCGAAGAGCTGCACTAAGAATCCGCTGGCTGCGCCGGCATTGGTGCCCATGCCGTTGTTGCCAGACAATCGCCAGCGCACGGTGGCGTTGCGGCCTTCCAACGAGCTGATGTCGATCTCAGGCCGAATTGTGGGCTCTGTAGCGACAGAGAACACTCGGTAAGAGTGAGATTATTCCTTGTCATTCCTCCTCACCAACCTCCCTTAAAAAGGCCCCATATCATTCTATTTTCCGACTGCAATTTTGGACAGACTATTTATCCCTTTAAACTGAACATTTGATTGCAGTTGGTGTTGCAACATGCCCTAACATGCTATCTGACAGGGAGTGGGAGGATAAATTAGAGACGATCTGTTACAATCCAGAAACCTGGGGCTAAATCTGACTGGCATGAATTTTGGCTAAATTATATTTCTAAATTAGACCAGCACTTCCAGACAACCCTTCAGACAACACAACTGACTACACAACTGCAAAAACTAGAATTTTTTTTACCATTTTTAGCACCATTAAATCTTTTATTTTGACAGGGCCAATGTGAAACACACACCTATTCAACAATGTCTTCACTTCGTGATCGCTGTACTCTCAACCTTACCAAACTAATGTGATATGGACCGTTTGACATTTCTCATACAGAACCTGTCACTTTTCATTTCATGCGTTCTCCCCTGGCTTTGCAGATCTGGATCGATTTTTACACCACGTCCCTATCTATTTACTGCTTTTTTTAAATCATTCTTTATCGCATTATGTTATTGTAGCCTTCACCCCCAGAGATGTTCCTGTTTGCGACCAGTCAGGCAAGATACAGTTTAAATGCCTTGACTTAGCCCAGGGTAGGTTGGTGTTCAGCAGGGCTTCACTCCAACTGGCAATTTATAATTTGAGTAGGACATGACCCATGCATAGATTATGACTCTTTACTTCTCATGTGAATGTTTTTGTTTCCAGTGGTAAATAGACATTAGTACTTCTCTCAAGAGAAAATATACCTCCGCAGAGTTTGTGGCTCAATCTCTAGTTCTTACCGGGACAGTCAGTCTCCATGATGGACTCGGGCCCCGGGGCCCCCTCCCCCCCTTCTCCAGGCCGGCTCAACTGAACACGGACGTGGTAGCGGGTCGACGGCTTCAGGTTCATCAGCGTAATGGACTCTCTGTCACTGTCGACTGGCATAAAGTGGTTAGATTAGAATGGACTACATAGGATTAGATGTAATGTGTTTTTTTAATGGCTAATGATTGCTCCAGTTAGCTTTCCAGAAATACATTTCATTACATTCTGGTCAGAAAGGATCCATTGGGATAAAAAGAAGGGAATATTAGGTCTATAAATCGAAGTTGGCCTGTACTGTAAATATCTGGGTATGTCTCCTTAGTACACAGACATTTGCCATTAATTAACCCGTTTTTTTTTGCGGCATCCGGTGCTGGACCAACAACTCACAGGTACATCCGCCATTAACTTCCATACTTCTACGAGTAACTAAAATCCATACTACTAGTAGATTTGACAATTAGATTTTGTATTGGAAAGTATTGGAAACATTGGTCTGTACAACATTGGAAGTCAATTGCAAATGAAACCACCATTCCAGTTCCTGTCTTTGAACGATGTATTATTTTTTACCAAACTGTGTGAGGACTTAAAGTGAGGTAAAAAGCTACAGCTACAGAGTTGAGGGTTTTAAAAAAAGTTCAATGGCACGTTAAAGGGACAGAAAGTCTATTGTACAACCAGATACATAGTGTCCTGGATTTCTCACCAATAATGGAGGACCAAGAGTCTCCATTCTCCATGGGTTTATAGAGCAGCTTGGTGGAGATAATGGGTCCATCTCCTCGGAAGGAGTCCACTGGCATCACCACGAGCTGTTTGCTCCTCTTCTCCAGGAGTTTGGGGGGAGTGGTGGGCACTGGTGGCTCTGTGGAGGCACAAGTAGACAATTCACTACACTGGACGTCCAGGTTTCTTTATGCTACCTGCAGTACTGCGTAGTTGTTTTGTCCCCAAGGTGATTTGTTTGGGGAGTTCTACAGCACTAACACACAGGTAAGAAATAGTCAAATTATGAAAACCACAGGATGAAAGCAGAACATTTTTAATTAAAACATTTAAAAAAACAAAAACAGTATTTTCCTGTTATGTGTATTATATTACAAGCTACAGTACATGAACAACACATATGTACACAAAGAAAAAACAGACACACATACTGACCTTTGACAGTAAGGTTGAACTTCCGCGAGTCTTGACCTCCATTGGTGGAGACCCTGCACTCCCAGATGCCTCCATGTTCTGCATTTAGTCGGGGGATCTCAAACTGGGCTATGCTCTTGTTAGAGTCCATGGTAGTTCTAGAGGCCTAAGAATTACACAAACAAATTAAAAGCAGGTTTCTGTATCTAATATGTGGCAAAATCTAAAACTATTCCCATTTTGCCATAGTTTCCTTATTTAAAAAGCAAGTGATTCCACACTCATTTGCTTATACCAACCAAGATCTACTACCCACATTATAATATTCTTATTATATATATGCTTTTAATTTTAATTTTCTTTATTGTACTTTAGACTAAATGTCTACGTAGCCAACCTTACCATCATAAGAATTCATTCCAAGTCATAAGAATTCAATTGTCCAGGATTACCCTGTGTTGTATTGTACACATGACAATAAAACCCTTTGACTGTGAAATATGGGTATACTTGCCACTGACTACTACATTGAGTGCAAGGCTATTAAATATATTATTGTTTCAAATATTGTGCCTAAGATACAGTAGTAGGACACAATGTTCTCATACTTAGAACATTGTTCTAGTGGATCGGGCCACCAGAATCATTCACCAGAATCATTGCTCAGAGCTAGTCTATTGTTAAAGAACCAAAGCAGAGGGGAAAAAACAAAAACTGTCACCGACAGGTAAACTATAGTAACTGCTCTATTATGTAGTGCTAGCTTATCTGTCAGCCCATTGTGTTGTTGACTTCCTCTAAAGTCAACTCAGCCTTGTATTCAGCTAAGCCTTAAAGGGCCAGTACCACCCCTCTTCTCCCGACACTACATATATTCTGAATATTAGCTTAACCAGGCATGCATAAATTGGAATTGTATATATTTAGCTGTTTTTTAATTTTAATGTAATTTCCCTAATGATTTCACAGGGTATGAGTTCAGACTCTCCACACAGAACACCTGGCAATAACACAACTTGTGAGGACATCTCTAAAACCCCAACTTGTGAATCCCTTACCACATCATTCAAGACCCATTCCATTTTCCACCATGCTGAATGCAGCATAAAGCTGCCGGGTACCTGGTTATTCTGATTTCATTGATACCAGTCAGGTGAGGCGTACCTTGAACACAGTGCTGTCCAGCTTACGCAGCTCGATGCTGTTGTGACTCGGCGGGGGGACGCCAGCGGCAGAGCACAAGATCCGCGGGCTGGAGTGCAGGTTCCACTCCAGAGTGCTAGCCATGTCCAGGATCTGCGGTGCATGGTCTGAGCACAGAGAGACGGATGGAGGAGTCAGGGTTAGAAGGGAAGGAGGGTGGGGGGGTGTTCTGACTCCCAGCTGGGAAGGAGTTAGCCTACCTGTAATGACTACAGCAATGACTACAGCAAAGATAATGGCGGGATGTGGAAAAGGAGGTGTAGAAGGAGAAAGTGCATGTGAGCATTAGTACCTGACTTCTCACAGTGCTGCCCTCTCCATCCTGTGGGACACTGACAGCCGGTGAAGTGGTTGCACACACCACCATTCTTGCACTTGCAGCTCAGCCGGCAGTCTGGGCCATACATGTCATTATGGCAGTCTGGAGTCAGAACCCAGATACACTGTTAACACCCGGTGAACAATGCCTTTGTGGAACACACAGCCTAATGTATCAGCAGAATCTTTGGAGTATGTCTAAAAGTCTAAAGTCTTAATTGGTCACAAACAAACAAATAAACCTTCAGCTATCAAATTAATTGTTGTTCAATTATTGGCCAGAGGGGGCACTGTGGAGTTAAGGGTTCCTGCCACCATGCACACAGAATAGGGCCCAGCCATGTCTTGTTCTGGTGGCTGTTGAAATCTGTTGGCCAATGTATACAGTAAAAGGCCTCTCACGGCCTCTCGAGGACAAAAGACAACCAAGGGCCCCCCAAATACAAAGGACCTCGGGTCTCTTGCCCGGTGTGCCCGGTCAGTAATCTGGCCCTGACACTACCACTTGATTATGTTTTGGCTAAAATAAAAATTGAAGTTATATAAATATTACATTTCATTACATTGGATCAGTAAGCACATTAAATTGGACCAATCATTTTTTGCAATGTAACATTAATCTCAATCACGTACGGGCCCGGAAAATATATTTAAAAAGCCTACCTAGCTCACATCGACTTCCAAACCAGCCGCTAGCACATGAACAGCCGTAAGGGTCTGGTAGGCAGAAGTGAAGGCCCTTGCAGTCCATATTTGGGCCACATGTCTCCTGGCAGTTACGGCCAAATTTCCCCTTCCTGCATGCTGGGAACAATGAGACAGGGGTAATGTTTTGAATCAGTTCTTCTGTTTCATTTCTCACATATCACAGGAGAAGTCACAATATTAAGATGATGACACATATACATGACCAAACAAACCTGTCTCACAGCGCGTTCCCATGAACCCTGGAGGGCAGATACAGTCTCCATCTACTTCGTGACACACACCTCCGTTCACACACTCTGGACAGTTCTTGTCACAGTTTGCACCCCACTTCATACTAGCACAGTCTGTAAAAATACAGATATGTCTTTACAATAACTTCTCATGTGGAATGTAAGGAATTCCATTACCACTCCAAAACACATGGACGTCTAACGTCTATAAGGAAAAAGCCAGTGTCGCCTGTCCTCCCTGAATGGGTTTTCTTTGTGTTCTGAAACAGTGGTTCTAAGGCTCTATACTGAAACCTACTGGCGTCAATGCAGCAGGGCCAATGCTAACCTTACCTCACATGATGTACTGTACATGTCTTAAATATACAGTATATTTAAGATCTTATATACTTGTTTTTTAACCTGCTGTTTCTTTTTTTTTGGGGGGGGGGGGTGGGACAATCTCTCAAACCACATGGATTAGGTTTCCACATAAAGGAAGAATTTGAAAGCAATAAATGATCAAATAAGTCCTTGTATTTTGTTCCACTCTATCTGTACCGTGTGTGCGCGAGAACCTTTGTGTTACATGGTTACACGTGCAATACAGTATGTGTATGTTTTTTGTGTATGTGAATGGGTGTGTGTGTATGTGTGTGTGTGTGTGTGTGTGTGTGTGTGTGTGTGTGTTCGTGCATGCTTGAGCAATCCTGCATACCTCGGACAATGAGCCTCATCAAGGCCCCGTGCAGGGGGCTATCCCCCATGTAGCTGGCGCTGTAGATTCCTTGGTTAGCATACGCCGCAGTCTCCACAGTTAGCACAGTAGTGCCGTTCACCACATCGTTGGCGTGGGTAACGTAATAGAAGTTTCCTGCAAGCAGCGCACATGGGGATTACTTGCACAAGGAGAAGGTTTTATTTGAAATGAGCGTAATCGATCGGGGGAGGCCTGGGGTAATTTGCTTATCTGTTTTGATTGGCTAACGGTGGGCAAAAATATTCTATGAAAAATCCCCTCTGACACTTTCTCATGCCAAACCAGACCTTTGACTGTTAAAGACAGATACAATGTGTATAAACATTATATATATAAATATATCATATTCTCTATGCGCCAGGATTGGTCTTCTGGTTTTCTCACCGTTGTACTTCCAGGTGACATCTCTCTGTTGGGGGTTCAGAAGTTTCATGCTGAGGTGAACCGTCTCTCCTTTGTTGGCCGTCAGTGTCAGGTAAACGGGGAGAAAATTTGCTGTTGGGAACAGGCATTATAAAGGGTTTAAAAGGGGTCCCTCTTCGATTTGTGTTCAGAATTTCTCTTTTCAGTTGAAAGCAGCATTAGGAAAAAAAAGGGTTGTTTTGATTGATTTGAGAGAGTGCATGCCCGTCCCACACCTGTGTGCTAAGTGGCTGGCACTCCTCTCTACGGCAGCAGCCACAGTGTGTTGAAATAGGCAGCGTAAACAGATGTGTGTGCATGTGTGTCCAGTTGGCTACTACTATTACTATTAATAATAATAATAGTTAGTTATGGCTTCCTAATAGTTGCATAAAACACAAAACCGGACGTCTGTCTGTGCCTCATGTACCTCCAAAATTGTTGATCATGGTGACTTTTTGAAAAGGGTCGGTCTCCTGCGACGGTTTACAGTAGAAGATGCCAAACTTGTCCAGGTGGTGGAACTCAGTGGCCCTAGCCTCTACAGCCCTGGGCCGCTGCACCTTAAAGTTAGGCTTCCTGTGAAATATCAAGATGTTGTTGTCCTTCTTGATGTCCATGCCAATCTGGTCAGCGTTGCGTTCACCGGTGATACAAGAGATGGAAAAGTTACCCAAGAGAGTGGAGATCATGGTCAGGTCCAACACAGCATCTGTCAGAGAGAGAGACATTCGTGTCTGATATGGGCTTTCGTGCACTATTAAGTTCTGATATATACCATGTGATGATTTGTCTAACCATTTATACCCATGGCACATACACTAGAATCAGTGATGGGATTGGGCATGATTTGGGCATAGGTCTTCATTGGGCGCCCCCCATAATGTGACAAACTGCATGCAAATGTATTGACATTTAATCCACTGAATTAACCAAACTAGGCATTACCAGATAGTTATTTTACGAATACAATTTGGTCATTTAGCAGACGTTTTATCCAAAACAGCCTATCCTGCCCCCTCGTTTATAGACGTTTGATGTAGTTGTT
Source organism: Percopsis transmontana (assembly GCA_025447815.1). Lineage (NCBI taxonomy): Eukaryota > Metazoa > Chordata > Actinopteri > Percopsiformes > Percopsidae > Percopsis > Percopsis transmontana. Next base: position 8,215 of record JAOEHI010001720.1, read on the forward strand.
TATAAATAAAGCATTTATTTTTACCAAAAAAAAACACTTTTATACCAATGATTTATACTGTTTTGCTTTTTTTATACAATGACATAAATCTATATATGCCTAGATCTGAGGTTTTAGCCTTTTAGCCAACTTCTACTCTAAGTAGTTTGATTTACAGCACAGATTAGTGCAAGAATTCAGGAAAGTTTTCGAACCAAGACCGAGACTGATATGCTGATTAACACATACTGTGGGTAAAGTTTTGAGAGCCATGTTTTGAGAAACTGTATGATACCGAAAATACTCAAATACTTCAAATACTAGTATTTATATCAGCTCTAAACATGTATGAACACGTGTGCCAGTCAGAATCAGTAGGCTATATCTAGTTTATCTATTCAGAGAGAATAATGTTACATTACATCAAATCTTCACTACATGACCTGAGACCAGAACATGCCAAACCCAATAAAGAAAGAGAAATGTCTGTGCAACATTCCAGTTATCTGGCATGTAACCACCAGAACAATGGCAGGAAACAGGGAAGATCTGCTCTTTCCCCTAATAATTTACACTTTTCATGATATATTCTCGATTTATAATAGACATTAAAGGCAAACGCTAAGTTAAATTAAAGGAAGAACGTGTAACAAAATGTTATCAAATCAAATGTAGCCTGTAGCCTACTATAAGTAGAAAATAGACTTTCTAAAAAAATCGACCTATTCCTAAATGTCATGTCATACTGTGTGAATGTTTACGCGTATCTTACATAGGCCTAAACTAAATTAATGAAGTTCCTCTTACCTGACAAATGAATGAAGTAAAATATGTACACCCACGAGATCCCGATTGTATTTATAATCCTCATTATGAAAGTTATGCTGCGTCTTCATTTACAGGTAAATGACATACAAAAAAAAGTGACGCTGTCAAGATTGGCAGCGCGCGTAACACATAATTTCGTTAGTAATAATAATTTCAAAAACACCACTGTCAAAAATCTAGAATCGCTTCGGTAATGTCTGTTACGATCCCGTTAGATGTCAAAGCGCTGTCACGTTTTCTCAACCAAATCTGATATTTGTTCTAGTAGCATAACCAAGTTGCCTGGGTGGGAAAGGAAGGAAGAACGTCATGAGGCGACGGAGACCTCCAGGCAGGCGCACCAAAACACTTTGGAATGCATTTATGAGTTTCAACTTTGTCATTTTTGTCCAAATAAAAGCAGAACTGTACGAGTTTTTTTTCTTATTGCTTTATAATTACGTGTTTATACCGCCAGTGCCAGAGGTTGTATGCTGGCATTGTTTTAAGAAATGTAAAACGATTTACAATTAAAGCATTTAATTGTTTGCATTTAATTCAAATTAAAGGTAGACTACACTAAGATTATGGACTTGCCCTTGCTGTTGAAACCAGCGTTAGAAAAACGTTGTTTTATTTAAAAACTCAGAGAGTGCATGCAAGTGTTAAGTGCTGGGATTCCTCTCTACTCCCCCCCTGAAGAGCTCTAAACGCACAGTTGTGTTTCAAAATACAAACTGTAAACTGGGGAAGAAATAATGTGTGTAATGCAAATAATTTACATTTGATTTGGGCGATTCTCTGTACATCAATTCTACAATGCATTCTACAAGCTTACGTTGTACTTGCTACTAGCCTTGTGTTTTTTTGTTACTGTAAGATGTAGCGCACCAAATGCAGCAACAGCTGGCATCACGTTTGCCAAATGCAACAGCTTTGTTCTTTGACTTCAATCAGTTGGTTTCAGTCCTGCAGTCATTATGACAAGTTGACCTCTTCTCGTGCTGTTCCAGTCAGCCAGGCTCAGAAAGTGTTGAACAATATGTTTATTTTGTCTATGTGATGGTTGCTACAGCCCAAATCTTTTCAACGTGTTTGCAGTGTCTCACTTTGAAATTTTCCGCAACAAACTCTCATAAACCCAGCCCCTTTTCAAATTTTTCTGGACAGACGGGTGGGCTTTGCCACGGTTAATTTGATGTTTTCTTTACGTTTCCTTAGACAGCCTCAGACAATTGACTGGAGGGTTGACTCAACTTCTTATTGTTTGAGATTTCCTGTTTTCAGTCTCAGGAGCTCCCATGATTTTCCTTACTCTAAAAGGATAACTCTTTTGCTCATTGGACTCCTGAAAATAAACAATAATAGAATAAGTGTTTGTAAAGTTGTTTAAATGCACTTAACTCTTAAGGTTTTCATACCACATCCTACAGTGTCAACTGAAATCCAAAAAGTAGGTGATGTACTGTATTAGTGGCTCAGCAAGCGGCAGTGACAAAAAACATTCAAAAAAATAAAGTTCCAATGAGACCAGTGAGACTGTTTTGTCTTCAGGTCACAGTGTTTCCATTTTGATCTAGTAGGAACAAAAGGACTTGGCGCCCATGCTTGGCCCAGGTCTCTGCATTTGACCCGTGACCTGAGCATATCAGGAAGACAGTAAATAACAGATCACCTTGGGGAGGACCTTCCTATTTCCTCTGCACATGCTCACAAACACCCTGCAAAAAGAATAGTCTGACTATAAATGAGAACAATGACTAATATCAGTCTGAAGAGCATAAGTGGTAAAAGGCATTATGTTAATGGTGGTCTGTATTAAAAAAGTGAACCTATCAATTAAAGGGGAACTACCCTTTAACATATCGTTTCTGAGAAAAATCTAATGAAACCCTCCTGTTTAGAGTTTAGAGACTCTCCATTACGGTAAACACGACATACAGTATGCCTTGACAGTGTACGTAATGTGTGTATTTTTGTGGAATGGTGGCGAAACATGAATGTAATCTTAGAAAACTCAATAATAGTTTTCATATACTTTTCAGCAAATTAATCTATTTGCAGACATGGCAGTAATGTCCAACGGACATTAGATTTTATTGATGTTTTGGCCATGCTTTTGTTTGGCATGTAGCTTACAGTATGAAAGCTGTGGACAATGCCAGAAATCGAAAATTTTAAAAACCATCCGGAGGAGACACAAACAGACAAGCTACTGTACAGTCAGTGCACAGTGCAAACTCCAGTTATGGCTGCCGGGTTTCTGCAGCAGAATGTCTATAAAGGAGAAAGTTTGAGGAACGGAAGGTGCATGGGCATGAGGAAAAGGAGAGAAAAAGAATGCAGAGAGAAATGGTATGCGCTGCAGAATCTGTCTGGTGGGGAGTTGGGAGGAGGCTTGGATAGGAAGCCAGGAGGAAAAAGGCCGAACCCTGGGTCAACACAGATGCCTCAGCCTCTGGCTGTTGCAGGGGTCTCTGCAGCCAGACACCGCAGGCTGTGTTTTTGTGTAAGAGAGAAAGTATGTGTGTGTGTGTTTGTCCTGGGGGTGGGTTGTAATGCAGGGTGGAGGCCTCTCTGTACTCCTCAGACATGAGCCATTGTGTCCAGGAGCCTTTGTTGTCCTGTAATAATTACTGTGAAGTGTGTTTGTTGTGAGAGTGATGGCTGGGTGATTACTGTACATGCTCTAGATGACACCGGACAAAGACGCAGCGCCCCGTCTGCGCTGACCAGGGTCCAAACAACACAATGCGCTTTTCCCAGGCCAACAGGCAGCACAACAATTCACATTTATGACAAAGATACAGATGTCTAAAGAGGCAGTAAGATGCAACTTGTGGCAAGATTTATTTCAACAAATTGGTATGGTAAAAATAGATTTCTATTGTAATCATTTATGTTTATGTGTGAAAAGTCAGTTTTAGGGGAAATGTCACCTAAACTTTGAGTGACGAATTTACACCGACCTAGGCATGGTTTCAAAGTTTATGTCATTTTGTTATGGTTTTAGTGCCAACAGAGGTGGCAGGGCCGAGAGAGAGCGGGGGGCGGGGGGGTGGGGGGGTGGGGGGGGCGACAGTGTGAGGCAGGAGGTCTTTGTGACTTGGTGAGAAAGTTTGTATTAAATTCCCATTTCCCCTCATTGTGTGGCGAGCTGGCAGGGCTCCACACGCATGGATCCTGCTGGGTCCTGAGTGGGAGTCACTCACACCTCAACCGGCGGGGGGGGGGCGGGGGGGGGGGGGGGGGGGGGGGGGGGGGGGGCGGCGGGGGCGGGGGGGGGGGCGGGGGGGGGGTGGGGGGGGGGGGGGGGGGGGGGGGCAGGGGGTGGGGAGGAGGGGGTC
>JAOEHI010001721.1:0-12346 GCA_025447815.1 Percopsis transmontana
ATTAAACCCTTGCAGCAGAAGAACCAGAGGTGAGCATGTTCTAAACACACCGTGCGCCTGGCCAGCGAAACAGCGGGTGTTTCCATCACACAAGGCCTACTGGCTCTGTGTCAACGCCACCTTCCCAGAGGCCTGGAGTTCCTATAAGCGAGCACGCTGCCGTAAAACATCAAAACAATTAGCTTTACCTGTGGTAAACACTTCAGATCGGCCATTTGATTTGTGCTGGGCGGCTCGCTTTGCGCTACAGCCTCGGTGTATCCTGCAGTCCATAAATGTATACATCTATACAGCGGCTTTGGAGATTTTCTTTGCGTTTAGAAAGTTCTGTCTCGTTGGAGATGAGTGCATGTGTGTGTGTGCATGCGTGCGTGTGTGTACATGTGCGTGTGTGTGTGTGTGTGAGAGAGAGTGCAGCCATAAAAAGGCATTAACCGTGCCTGTAAGAGGAGATACGCCAATGCTAATGTGGTGGGCATAGCTATAACTCTATTAATTAATCTCCCCATCTGTGTGTGTGTGTTTGTTTGTGTGTGTGTGTCATGTCTCTCCCTGTGCCTCATTCTGTTTCTCTCTCTCTCAAACACAGACAGACAGACAGACAGACACACTCTGAATGACCCTGATCGGCATTTGCTTTCCATTAGGCCCGTCTGAGATTCTCACAGAGACAGGCGGACGTCAGCAGGCTGGACAAAATGTCAAACAAACAAATCCCTTTTACAAGCAATAACAAGAGTTAACAGGAGCAGGCATTTTGAACAGGACAGTGTGGATGGATGGTCTGTGTGTGTGTAATAAAATACTATATAAATGCTGGCTGTTCAGGATTTAGATCTGGGAAGACAACTCTTATTAAAAAAAAAAACCTTGTGTGTGTGTGTGAATCTCTGACCAGGATTAGAGCATCAGAGAGATAGAGAGAGAGAGAGAGAGAGAGAGAGAGAGAGAGAGAGTGAGAGAGAGAGAAAGAGAGAAAGAGAGAGAGAGAGAGAGAGAGTCATGCCCACTCTTCCCAATTTTAAATCAACTATTTACTTGTACACTGTCCTTGCTTGTTGAAGACCTCCTAATTTGGACATTAGCATGCCCAAATATGGACTTCCGGCTCAAACCCAATCTCACTTTTGGGTTTCTCTGATGGAACTGGATCCATTGACCTCTGTGACCCTGCTACAAGCTCTCTCTCTCACTGTGACGTCCCTTTTGACAGTGGGTGACGCAAATTAGGCCTTTCTAAGGGACCAGAGACAAATATCCGTAGGTAAAGTGTACTAATGTGAAAACACTATGTCGAAGGCGGACCGTGTCAGAGACAGTTAGGTTAAAGACGCTCTTCATCTTCCCCATAGATAATTCACACCAGAACCAGAGTCCATATATGGACATGGTGACATCACCTTTAGCTTTTGTTATCATTTCACGTGGTTGTCTGTGTGAAAATGTCACTTATTTGGTCATTTTATTCCAGTGGTTCAGGTGGGAAGAGCATCTGATGTGTGTACACTTCCAGTTGGCGGGGAGCCTAATAAAACCCTGGCTGCACTGCGACCTAGTTCGGCGCCGCAGAGTGCATCTAACCGGCTCACGTGCGGCGGTCGCCTACCTGGGTTGATTTTGCAGCTTCTGTTTGCTTCTGTCTGACGGTGCGGCTCTCCTTCGCTTTACGGGCCGACTCCAACTGGGATTTCAGCCTCTCCACAAGGGCCTGATACATAACGCACGCACGCACACACGCATGCATGCACACGCACACACACACACACACACAATGAAACAAGACAGGAAAGAAACTGTGACCCTGACTATGTGTATTAGTGTATGTGTGTAAATGCGTGTCTTTTGAGCTCAAAGGCTGGTGGTGAACATCAAGGCACTACAGACACCAGAAAACAAAACTCTCCCCACACAAACCCTTTAAGCCAGTCTGCACACACACTGAATGTTTGCTTCAGCGATTACCAGCGTTCCCTGGTTCCTTCTCATACCCCAACTGGCACCGCAGTGTTGTTGAAGGTTAAAGGCCACATCCGCTGTTCCTAATGACGACTATGATAATAGTTGTCCTGTGTTCTCTCCCCGACATGCCTACCTGTAAGCGTCCGTGAGCAAGACGCCTAACCTGCTCCTTTACTCACTGTAGGCGGGCCTAAAAGTTACACTTTGTTGGGCACGGGTAACTCTAGACATACATTGAGGAGTGTCTCTTTAAAGTTGTATTACCTGATGTTATTGTGATTATATGGTTTACCTCTTCCTGGGCTCCCTGTTGGGTCCTTGCTATCTTTTATGGGCTTGCATTAAAGAGGCATGCCGTGACCAGACACAGTCGTAAAAGGAGGTGACACATCAATAGTCCAAGTGGACAAAACGCCAATATGTTCAGCCAGGATTCAGAAGCACTAAAGACTATTTTCGGAATCTGTAAAACTAACAGAAACCTGGGTTTAGGGGTTCGGTTCACACATTCAATTTAAAAGTGATGCTAACAGATAACAATATGCTACTGTGATATTTGGGATTTCCCCCCACTCTCTGGTTTATATATCTCTGCCTCTGCTGAATTATGTTCCCCGGTGGGGACATATAAATCCCCGCTCATAGTGATTAATGCTGCTCCTTCACCAATAGACCATATAAAATATATCCAAGTAAAGCGCTGCACCATGAGAACAGTCAATAAAATCCGAAATGGACTATCACTGTTAGTGATCGCGTGACATTGTTTTATTAAAATTCATAATTATTCTGTAAATGTTGCAAGAAATAGCCGAACAGGCTTAATAGCCTACTGTATGTAGGCCCACTGTGGTTCGTGATATATTTTCATGAATAAAAACGTTTCAAAAACACCCCCCCCCACACACACACTTCCCTCTGATTACTTCACAAATCATACCCTGTAAATATATATATGTAAATATATATATATGTGTGTGTATATATAAATAAATAAATAAATTAAAAAAAAAAAAAAAAATATATATATATATATATATATATATAATATATTTTAAACCATGTATAGTCATGCAAGGTTGAGACTTAAATTGTTTCATGCTATCACACAAACATGTTGCTTTCAATATGTTCCTCCCATAATCTAAGAACTAAAAAAATGTCAACCACTATCCTGATCTCACTGTTGTTAGTGGATGCTATCTTTTCTCTAGCAGAAAGCGCCTCTGTGTCAGTCGTTACTGTGTTCCAGCACTGGACAGTCAGACAGAGTTGGTTAGCAGTGTGGGACCCAGGCAGTGGGAGCCATGATGAGTTAATTCTGACCGTGTTCCCCATGATCTCTGCCTTCACCAGCTTGGCTCCCAGCTTGTTCATCTCTTCATCTGTCAGCAGGGGCAGCTCTTCCTCCTCCTCCTCCTCACTTTCACTCTCACTCCTATGACTGGACAGAAAAATAAATGCATAAATAAAGTTTACAAATGTTTGCGCGATGTCTAAGAAACATCTGTAAAAAAAATTTCCACCAATCGTAATTTATTTTTTCCAGGGCTCTTCTTCTTGCTGCTGATTGGCCCATTTCAAAAACTGCAACCTTGGTGAATTTACATGTACATTAACAGCATTTAGCAGACACTTTTATCCAAAGCGACTTACAATCAGTACATTTGTCAACAGCTGAACGGGTTAGCCACCAGCTCTCACAAGCAAACAACATTCTCCTACAATAAGGACAGCATCATGTCATCATGGTTACTTAGCTTATGCATTTTCAGTATACATTTCTCAATATATTCCTCTAAAAATCATCACTCAATCCATAAAAAATAATTACTAGCAGCCTAAATACTGGCAAGTGCTTAATATTCTAAGAGCTGATTAAGAAAAGATTTTTTTTTAGAAAGGATTTATTTATTTTTTTAAAGGAAAAGAGGACATACAGAAGATAAACGATTGTTATAGAGGACTTCTGTTAGTGGGATTAGTGCTATGAGGTAGAGAGGTCTGTGGCTGAGGGACCAAGGTGGATTCTGAAGAGGTGGGTTTTAAGTCAATGGTTGGGTCTCTCCTCTGTATTTCTTTATCTTGTATATTTGTATTGTATTCTATTTTTATTGTATTGTCCCGTGTGTCTAGTGTGCACTGCGGCCAAGCCTTTCATTACCATTTCATTACCGCTCGCTGCAATGTGTGTTTGATAAAGAAACGCTGAGCTTGAACTTCTCTCTGTGACACAAGAAGACGGCATAGATGGGCAGGCTGCTGTCAGTTTAGGTTGAAGATGATGGATTATTTGAACAAGGCCTAGTTGTTGTTGACATAGAAAATGGCACATATTCTGACTTGTTTTTCTGGATGGTATTTCAGGAGTTCCACAGAAAAGCTGGCAAAAACTGTAGCAAAATAGTACCAATCTCGTGTTTTCACAAAATAAATAACATCTCAGAGAGATGATTGTTCTGTGGGCAAAAAAGGCTCTGTATGTACTTGTATAGTTTTGAATCAGAGCCCTAATTTGTGTCTCAGATACTTTTGAAGGCTTGCAGGGGAGAACCCAGATGGGGGCCTGGGAAACGTTGTTCTAGGCTATTACACTTCTCAAAGCCTCATTTACCGTTCCTAGGAGGCGAACGGAACATTTAATGCTGCAAGGGTTTTAGATGCTACTTAGGCTAATGAGGCAGATCCCAGCGCAATTAAACAAGTTTCACCTAGCGATATTGGATTTGCATGTGGTAAAATATTCCAGAGTTTCAGCTATGCTGTCCTTACAGAGAGGGTCTGTGTGTCTATACGACTAATCCCACAAATCCAGTCACATCTTACATTTCAAACACATTCGCCGTTAGTTGCTGCTGTTGAAGACGTCAGCTCGCTGCATAAAGACTTTAAAGGTTTAGCAGCATTGGTAATGACCCAGAGCGAGAAGTACAGTCACAGACATGTGGAGGTCAGAACCATTCAGACGCATTCGAGTGGGCTACGGTGAAATTAGGTGTGCTGTAGTCTAATGTTGGCGTGTCGCGGTGTGTTGCAGTGTGTGTGTGTGTGACTGGTGGTTTCTTGTTACACTATGAAAAACAAAAGTCCATTGTCAAATGAGGACTGAGCAAGGAGATAAGCAGAACAGCAAGTGACAGAAAGCTGCCCTTGAATGGCCAAAGAACATTTTTGAATATGGGACAGTACACGTTGTAACACAGGGTTGTATATTTGTTTGTGTGCTAGTATTAAGCTTCTTAGCAGAAGGAGAACAGCTTATAAGTCAGATAACCACAACAGGAGAACATGCAGATTCATTGACATTATCAAATCTGTCTCATGGAGGCGTAATTCATAAGACAAAAGCCAGTGATAATTTTCTGTATCAGCTTAAAGCCCTTAAGGCAACTTTGGACTTTTTTTTTGCAATGTAGTGTGCAATTTTAGTTTCATCTTTGGTTGAAACTAAATCAAATTACTATTAATTAGTTACCTGAGCGATTTTAGCACAGCTGATGGACAAAAAGCGAATCACCTAAAATGTCAGTATTTGATGTTTTTATGGGCGATCTGATCTGGGAAAGCAAAAACGTGCCTGTAAAGACGGTACTCCTGCTGAGTCTATCTCAATGGCGGCATAGCCGTGCTGTACAGCCCGAACACAGCTCACAATGATAACTGCATGCATCAATCTTGCCTGTAGTGGCCTTTAATGGTGTCTGAATCAGTACTCTGTATTCTGTTGTAGCATAAATATGGCCTTCCTGGGGTAGGAACGTCAACAGTGCAGTTTTACAGAGACTGCACCAGGGCAATGCATTTGCATGGTAGGCACACAGGCAGGCATTAAACACCGTATTCAAACCCTGATTTTGCACTACATAACCACCGACCTTGGCGCTGCTGTCACCGCAGTGCTGTCTCCGCGGTGACCGTCCCGGGGACCGGTGGCAGCGTCTTTCTCAGCGTGAGCCTGCCTCTCCTGCTCCCGTTTTCCAGCGGCGGCATCTCCCGGGGCCGGAACGGCGTTCTTCTTCCAGGCCATGTGACCGGAATTCCCACTTCCCGAGTCCTCGTCGTCGGAGCTGGGCTTCAGGAAGCCCTTGGATGGACGTGCTGGAAGAGACTCCTTTCCTGAACAACAAACACAACAATTTTAAGATTTTAGATTAATTATATGAACTTCAAATGTAGTTAAATTAATAATAACTTAATAACCATGTTCAGTCAGCACAGTCTAGGTAAGAACATCACAGCTAGACAGTACAGCGGCCCTAAAAATAAACATTTAAAATCACAGCTCAGAGTTTTTCATTCACAGAGGAAACTGGCAGTTCAAAAGACCAGCACCGGAGGCACGATTAAAGGTCAAGAACAATCTACTACATCAACCCAAAATGTCGCCTAGTCTTGCAGTTCTCAAAACCCATGACCCCCACAAAGCCCCCCCCCCACCCTCTATGCAGCTGGAACAGTGTTTGACAGAAACTTTCCATTTGCACAAAAGCCTTGCTTGCTCAGCTACGTGGAAAGAACTTTAAGCTACTGTCCAGTTTACTGCATCATAGTGACGCCTACGGTACGTGAGTGGAAGTGATCCCCAAGCAGCGTATGGACAGCACGGGCAGTGCTTACGCTCATATCCATAATATATTTTTTGATGAATGTCGCACCTAGACATCGGGTTAAAGCAGAATTGCATAAGGAGAGGCTTTCATAGACGGGTAATAAGCTGAATCATTGTTCTATTACCACCATCAGTGATGAATAGCAGACAAATACATTTATTCATAAGGATACTTCATGACTGTTGGTTTAAAGTCGACTGACCGGTACCGCTGTCGTCGTCATCTGACGGTTTGAGGAAGCGGCTTTTCAGGGATCCAAGGGGAAGGGGAGGTCGGCTTCTGCCCTGGCCAGGAGAGGAGCTGTCTCTGTGGGGCTGAGAGAAATTCTGCTGGCCTCGAGCTCCATCCCTCCCATCTCTGTCACCATCTCTGTCACCATCCCTGTCTCTCTCTCTGTCTCTCTCTCTCCCTCTGTCTCTCTCTCTGTCTCTCTCCCTGTCTCTCTCTCTGTCTCTCCCTCTGTCTCTCTCTCTCTCTCCATCCCTGTGTCTGTCTGTGTCTCTCTCCCCGTCTCTAAACCTGCCTGCTCCTTGGCTTCTCCCTTGAGACCTGTCATTCTCCTGTGACTCCTCTCTTCCGTCGCCGTGTCTCTGCTGCCTGGGTGACAGGTCTCTGTCACGTCTTCTCCACCTCTCTCTTTCTATCCCGTCTCCCCTCCGCCTCTCCCAGCTCTCCTCCGCGCCTTTCCTCCGCCCGCCTCTCCAAGCTCCGTCGTCGTTCTCCTCTCCTCCTCCACTTCTGCGGCCGTGCGCGGCCATCTCGGCCTCCGCCAGTCTCTTCTGAAACTGCTCCATGGACTGGACAGGAGAACAGTTGATTCAACAGGAAACCAACAGTTGTTTAAGTTTGTTTAAGTCACATTCATGTGTCATGTCTAAATCTAAACTACAAGGTACTACATAAACAAATGCCCTCTTTCTTTAATTTCTCCTCGCATATTTGTGTTGTCATGGGTGTCAAGGGGATTCTGTGTGAACTAAGAGGCATGTAGCAGCTAGCATGCGTTTGTGTACAGTGTGTGAGCTACGGGCAGAGGGCTAGCTGGCTAGCATGCGTTTGTATGGGGTTACCCCGTATCGCTCAGCCACCACGTCGCCCAGGTTACGCTGCTCCCTGTCTGCCTGCTCCTTCATCCGCTGGTAGCTCCTCCTCAGCCAGCTGAGACCGGCGTCGTCCACTACTGCCACTGCACAGGGAGGGAGGGAGGGTCTGTGTAAATGGCGGGTTCACAGTGTGAAACATCTAGTATTCATTCCATGATTTCTGTATTCTCTCCCCGTTTCAGGCAGGGTGTTATCACATTCCTTCTGTTCAGGTATTATCTCCAGTCAACATGATATCCCTCAGTTGGGAGGAACTTCAGCCAAAGTGACATCAACGTTTGGTGTCTGTGTGTGTGTGTGGATGCAAATTCTGACAATAGGACAAACTATGCAGTTGCCACCCAGGAAACCGAATCTAAACTGCTCATCATAACGTGGGTTATGATGTTAGTTGTTCCATGAGTGTTTTGTGTCCTGAGAAAAATACAGAAACTGACAGAACACCGGTCAGGGATGACCGCAGAGCGAGGACAGCGGAAGAGACTAGGAGAAAGAATCTCAATTACAATTAGCTCGTTTAGCAGACGCTTCTTTCCAGAGTGACTCACAGTGAGTACAGTTACAGTACTGTAACTGTACTCACTGCAGCGTTAAAGTTTTAAAGAGCAGGTATGGGTTAGGCATCTTGCTCAAGGATGCTTACAGGTAGGCTGGGCTTGTTGAGGATCAAACCCACGACCTTTCAGTCGACCACCCACACCGCTAACCTATCCTGCCCCCCTTTTGTAAGCGGAAGAGAGAAAAGTATTGGAGAAAAATGTAGCGAGAGATAAAAGAAAAGCAGAAAAAAAAAGTAAACATAAAACAGGGGTATAGTGTCACTGGGGAGTTTTTTCTCCCCTGTGGGAATTCTCTGTTTATTTAAAAAGGACAACTTAAATAGCTTCCCAGAGGCCTGACGCAGCACAGAGTCAGGCAAGAACCAAAGGTCAGCCTTCTTGGCCAAGGTCACGTCTGCTGAAATACTGGTTTAGTTCACCCTGAACTGGAAACTTCTTACCAATATCAGTTTGGAGGTATTAGACTAGGAAACAGGCTAGCGAGGACTCCTTGTCCAAGCAGTTAATAAATTATTATGGTTCAGGCAAAAAAAGGACAAATGAACAGTAAGTCAGAATTTCAAGTAATTCAGACTTTGTATAGAATAATCTTACAGAATGTAATATAAAAAGTAATAGAACTAATGGTTATGTCATCTTAATCACACAGCCCAGCTATGAGAAAGTGTCATTCATTTCATTAAAGGCCCCATATCGTTACATTTTCCAACTGCCATTTTGTACACACTTTTCTCCCTTCGACCTGAGCATTCCGTTTCATTTGGTGTTGCACTTAACATGCCATAACTTGATTGGCTATCTGACTGGGAGTTGAAGGATAGGTCAGAGATGATTGGTTATGATCCAGAAATGATGTCATACCTGGGGCCAAATCCCACTTTTAAGCCATAAATATCCCTCTGGGATATCTACCAAGGTTATTATGATTAACGAAAACTAACAAAATAACAAAAAGTAGGTGTGAAAAAACATTTTCATTAACTGAAATAAAAACGAACCGTCAGGTTAGGCCTTCCCTACCATCTCAGCTGGTAATATGTTGCTTAGGGGAGAGGGAACAAAGGGGCTTTTATTTTGTAATAAACTATGCTCATTCTTGCTCCATTCTCTAATATAGCGCAATATTAAGAGCAGTACAATGTTGCCATCTCTTCCTCCCAGAACAGTGTGCATCACGCACCATGTCACGCGCTTTAACACTGATGTCATTAGTGAAGGTGTTTACGGCCAAAGATCACAGCGCATTAAAGGGACCAAAATAGACGTGCATACACACACACACGCACACATATGCCCCTCCATGATAAGGTAAACAAACTAGGTAAAAGTGAGTGTATACAGTATACTGTATGTGTGTGTGTGTGTGTGTTCTACTGATGTGCTACAGTCAGCATGTTTTGCCGCCCTGTTAAAAAGAGGCTTACTATACTGTACAAACTGCACACGCCAGAGTTAGTGGATGCTCACTGTGTGGACAGATAACACACACACACACACATTCACACACACACACATTCACACACATTCACACACACACACAGAGTAGGTACAGAAGTAACCCTCGCTATTTCTCTCTCTCTCCTCGCTGCAGTCCACTTCAGTCCTACACGGTATTGTCATTCTCTCTATCTAATGAAAATCCAAACTGTCCTCTCCCCCCCCCTCTCTCTGCTCAGCAATTTCTACACACCTTTAATAAAATACATCTATGAAAAAGCAAAGCATGTGCACACTGTGCACTTTACCCTAAACAGGACGTTCACCAGCAGGTAGTATTAAAAGCATTAAAAACATAACAATTACATAGACAAGCATATATATATAAATACACCAATTGAAGGTTTCTATTTGAAAATGACAACAAATTCTATTTCAGGAACTAACCCTATAACTGAAAACACAAGCATGTCCCGACAAACTTAAGAGACCACTTAAATATCTTAATAAGACTTACCCCTCTCCCACCAATAAATTATTTGCTTATATATAAAATCATATCACAAATCTTTAAACATTAACTGGTCCAGTAATCCATTTAGAAAGGAGGTAATTAATTAACTGAGTTAATTTAGCAGATTTACATACATAAATGATGCAATATGTAGCCCATTTCTACTGAAATGGATAGAAGGCATCCATGTTTTGCATTATTAGTAATATTCACCACACATCCGACTGAGGAGTCTCAAAGAACTTTGATGAGCACGTATCATTTGAACAAAATAACAGATACCCTCAAGCAACAGCGCTAGTTATTAGCTATTAGCCAGCTGGCAACAATCAGGTCAAGAAATGCCTGCCATGAGTGTCAGCATCATTAAATCTTGTCTGCTCTGCTGTTAGCAAGCCTAGCAAATGTGCTCGTCATATTTGCTGATATGGCCAATTCTAACTAGAAGACTAGTTTATATCTGCGACTGGACAGCCCTTAAGAACTGATGCAGTTGCACATGAGTAGAGGATAGTGGGGACAGGATAGTCTAGTGGTCTAGGTGTTGGACTCCCAGCCGAAAGCTTGTGGGTTCGAGCCCCAGAGCTGGCCTACCTGTAAGCATCCTTGAGCAAGATGCCTAACCCCTATCTGCTCCCTGTAATAGCACCATGTATTTGTAAGTTGCTTTGGATAAAAGAATCTGCTAAATGACCCAATTGTAGAGGATTTGGCCATGAACCTACTACGTGTCATACGGTTAGGTTTTTTGTGTGCTGCTGAGTTCTGAAGGCTTCTAAATCTTATCTTAATGTATACAGTACAATGGTGGCATACTGCAATTGGTGTGATTTTTCATGTCGAAATTGTTCATCGATACCTCTCTTTGGTGCAGTAGCAGCCTTCTCCTCTGGGGGCAGGCCGCTGCCTCCATCTTTCCAGTATGGGTTCAGCTCCAGTTTGTGCAGACCAGCCTAGATCCACGAACACGCGCACACAAGCGCACACACACGCACATGTACAGTCATTCATTTGCAGTAACATCAAGCCAAGGGAAACGGGGGAGAAAAGGGGATTCAGATGGGGGGGATGCTGTCCACTTCTCTCTATGTGAACCTTCTCAGCGGGACACCCCCAGTTGCCATGGCAACTGCACAGGTGGTAAAACGAGGAAATTGACTTACGCAACCTCTACATCGAGTGTTAGATCACACACACACAGGCACACGCAGTCCGCCCGCCCTCTCCCTCTTGGCTGACTCACACACGCACAGCTGCATGTATGTGCACGCACACACACGCACACACACACACAAAGCTGTGCACACACCTGTTCCAGGGCCTGAGCCTTGGTCCGCTCCTCCTCCTTCAGCCTCTCCTTCTCCGCCCTCTTGTCGGCGGTGGATGTTGTTCTCATTGTGAGGAAGTCAAAGGTCATCCACTCGTCTCTCTGCGGAACAGAGGGGTGGATGGACAGACAGACACACACACACACAGACACAGACACACACACAGATACAATTCATTTGCAGTGGGTTGCGGGGAGCTATAAAAATTTAACACATAAATTAAATTAATAAAAACAAAGAATCTAAATGTAAACAACTGTTGGTGTTCACTGTTGTTTTTATGGCTTATGTTGTGCTACAGCGGGTGTAGAAAGTGACCGCCTTCTATCGACTTTTTGTTGTATGACAAATATAAAATAAAATACATTAAAATGGGCTTTCTCATGTTTAGTTATGCACAGTAAGCCACCTTGGCCAGGGCAGAAACCTGTCAATCGATATAACACCCCCCTTCCTTTTGTTAGCTGGATTTTTCGAGGTACATTTTGTAAATCAAAACTGGAAAAGGCCAGATTTTATTTGTCTACTTTGTTTGTCTTCCGTCGTCAAACAACATAGGCTCCACTTTGTAAAGCTACAGGGGGCATTGTGCTGCAGCGGACGCTTGAACTGTCCAGTTTATATAGGTGGCAAATGAGCCTACCTGGACATTCTGAGCCGGGCCATCACTGCTCTCTGCAGGTTTGGCCACACTGGATATCTGCCAGGCCTTAGCAGGCTCTGCCTGGTGCTGGGCCTCGACCCACTGGTCCCCTGAGTCCTGACAGAGAGAGAGAGAGAGAGAGAGAGAGAGAGAGAGAGAGAGAGAGAGAGAGAGAGAGAGAGAGAGAGAGAG
>JAOEHI010001722.1:0-12345 GCA_025447815.1 Percopsis transmontana
GCTTGTATTTGTTTTAATTTTTTTATTCAAAAAAAAAAAACAAAATAAATTAATTTAATTTCACTC
Organism: Percopsis transmontana; assembly: GCA_025447815.1. Taxonomy (NCBI): domain Eukaryota; kingdom Metazoa; phylum Chordata; class Actinopteri; order Percopsiformes; family Percopsidae; genus Percopsis; species Percopsis transmontana. The sequence continues at coordinate 67 of JAOEHI010001722.1, forward strand.
CTTAGGGCCCGGCCCCCCCCCCCCCCCCCCCCCCCCCCCCCCATTCCTCTCTCGGTCTCACTCTCTCTCCTAATATTTACTGAGCATCATCTGTAACACATTGTGCTTGCTCAGGCCTGGAGCCTCTCCTTGATTTGGACCAGGTGTGAGACCACAGGAGTTTGTAACGTGTGTTTAAATGATTATTTTAGATACCCTTACAAGTTTACGTGTCAAACAAGCGTGCATAATTTTGCATAACTTACTAATTACTACTACTGTATAATTTCACCGCCTTCAAACCTATATTTCACCCTCTTTGTATTCACCTAAACAGTAAATGTTATTCCTATGTGGCTATATGACTGTTAGATGAGATATGAATATATCATCTATTTATTAATATATGTTTCTGGTTTTCCATGGTACGGCCCATGGTGGGTGTTTGTGTTTATTCCACCAGACAGACATAAATCACAGTGGAATAAACACAAGAGGTTTTTATTAATATGTAATCTGAAAAGAATGCAGCACTCCATTGTGCAGTGACATGGGCTAATGTTACTTACCTAGTAGATTGAAAAAATGTAATAAGAAAATAAATGAAAAAATAGATAAAATTGCAATGTGGCCTCTGTTGGGCTGGCTATATTTCACGCTAAAAGATAATAGATATGATAAAGCATCATAGATATAGGCTACTTTTAATTAGGAAAAGGTTTATACTTTACTGTTAAATACTGTATGGTCAAAAGAAGTATTTGGCCAAAAGTGTAGCTGGAGCTGAAATAACGCCTTGGACAAAGGATTTAATCTCAAAATGTTTAACAGAATTGCAGATATATATATATATATATATATATATATATATTTTTAAATATACAGTATACTACTATACTACTACTGGAGTTAGCACAAATAAATTATATAATTCCACTGATTATTTTCACAGGTTTATTTAGACACACTTTTCAACAAACCACATAGATTTACTCCCAGATGTTCTGCAATAAAAAAAACGACAATATTATAAAGACCTCCCATCAAACTTTAAACAGTTTGGATTCCAGCTAGAACAAGGTATGCTGTAGATCACATGTCCAGAATCAAGAGCAATGATCCTTCAATAAGTAGCTTGGAACGTCAGAGTTGGGAACGGACAGAACAACAAAATGGCAGGTCATGGTCTGTCGAGGAAGAGGAGGAAGATTAGACTTTTAGAAAAAAAGATTAGATTAGAAACAAAAGTACTTTTAGACAACGAATCCTCACCGTGAGGTGGGGAGGATCTTGGAAGCCACACGAGGCCAGGCTGATACCGGGCCTGTTCCTACACACAGTCTGACCCACTGAGACGGTCATAGTGAACTTCACCCGAGCTGGGGGGTACATCTGCAGAATACATTACACATTAAACTACTTTTACTTAGGAATACACTAGAGACCCTCTACTGAGAACACAAATTACTTGTTCATTAGAATAGGCTACTGTACATCTATAAATAACACATAGGATTACAACTACAGCCCCCACACACACGCAATTCCATTCGATATAAGACCTAGGGTCTTGTTGGTTTTAATTTTGGTTACTTGAGAAAAGGTGAGGCTCAATCTACTTTAGAAACTTTAGAAAAGGTGAGGCTCAATCTATCTATAGATGACAAGACTAAACTCATTTGGACTACCCTACTGATGACATTGTACAAAGGTAATTAGTTTTCATGTTGAATATATTATTACATTTATGATAATAATGTATATTTTGAATCAAATGTTTCCACAATATATACCTGTGGTGTGTCTGACATGATGCTGATAACTTTATAGGCATAGGGGTAGTCGTTCAGACGGTTGTGGCGGCCGATAGCAAAGTTGGCTGCTTCTATTTCAGCTGTGTTGTAGTGCCCCTGAGCACCGGTCCCCAGCACCAAGCCCAGCACCATGGCAACCAGGAGAGCACAGAAGGACGCCATTCTGAGACGTTTCAGACTCTAGTAAGAGCCCAAAACCTGTTTTATAGTATAGTTACAATTTACATAATCTAATGTATACTATTTAATATTCTGATAAACACTGCTAACACAGACACTAACACTGGTGTTAAACAGATTATCTTCTGAAGGTTAGGCAGTTTTTACAAAAGTACAACGTTATTAGATTGTTTTCAGATAAGATTGACAGCGACATACTGAAAGCATAGATAACAGCAGGACTTTTTTTAGACAATGAAAAGTGTGCTCAGACCATGCATTGATGTACTTGCAGTACTAATTTAGTTTTAGATAACATTGTTCCTGATGTCAGTCGCGCTGTTTATCTGGCTACTGTAGGCCTATTTGCAATTTGTATTTCGTGCAGACTATGCAAAGTGATATTTACAAAACTTTTAAAGCAACCTGCGTCTGCGTCAGAATACAAAGGTAATGTTAAATGCAAATTCCTGTTCAACAATTGACAAATAAATGTACGAATTGTAAGTCGCTTTGGATAAAAGTGTCTGCTAAATGCTGTAAATGTAAATGTAAATATTCTCACCCAGCACGCCCGTCAGATATAGACAGTAAGTAGAGGTTACGTCTACCAAATAGGTTATCATGACATCACTCAGCCAAATCGTCAAACTGCTGTACAGCGTTTTGAATCTAGCAACTTTCTCTTCTCCTAAACCCGCAGGCTCCAATTTCTGCTGATGCTATTGAAATTTAACATACTTTATGATGTTTATTTAAGGCTATAGCCTACCTGTGGAGAGAGGTGAGTGTTTTTTGTATTTTATATTTATCACAATTGTTTGTTTCTCTCCTTTGTCCTATGTAGCCTATTATATTAGTATGTTAACCTAATACCTTATGAAACTTTTATGAAAATTTTAATTTAAACTTTTAAACTGGAGACTTTAATGTTGCAGCAAGGACTTTTCCCAAGGGCGCCTTTAGTTTCAGTTTCAGTTTAAAGTGTAGGCTACTGATAAAATACATACAATGAATCTACATATTGTATACAATACAATATTTTAAACATCACATGAGGCAAATTACTGAATTGTGTAGTTCACTCAGGCCGCAGCATCTCAATACTGAGTAAACAGTGCCCTCTAGTGCATCGTATGTACATTTTCACATTATGCAAAAAAACAACTTTCTTTTGAATTAAGCAAATTGGGAAAAAAGTGTACAAATGCACGTTTTGCGGAATATATAATGCCTTGGACAAAGGATTTAATATGTTCAACAGAATGGCAGATGACATATACTATACTATATATACTATATATAAACTATATATATATACTAAATATACAGTATACTACTGCAGTTAACTGTCACTTAAAATAGGGCCCTTTATGTCTCTATAGATTACAGATAGAAAACTCACCACTTTGACTATTGACTATTTTGGGGTGTTTTGCATTGATACATGTAATTAGAAAGAAAATGAATGAAATAATAATAATATGTTTCTGATGTTTGTGTCTCAACAGAGAAGTGTGGAACGATAAAAACGACTGGACAAAACATAATTAAAAGTTTGAACTGTCACTACTCAGTTTAACTTAATTTACATGTATATTATATGTAATTTAACATAAAAATAACAATATACAGCACAAAGAAACACAAATAGTATTAGAAGTTTCAAAAAAGCTATAGCTATTAAATATTTGGGTCCACAATGTTCAACACTAACGTCAGTCTTTTATTCTGATATAAACTTTTACTTTGAAAACCATAATCCGGAATCAATTCACCAATACAAGCAGAAGGTGGTAAATTTCTTACAAAGTTTTGTAAGAAATGCCTTTGAGAAAAGCTGTGATTATTCCTGGCAATGGAGCCGGAGATGTGGAGCATTGTAACTGGTACGGCTGGGCCAGAAAACAGATAAACAAGGTATATTCTACACACAAAATTATAGGCTACAGAAGTGTCAGTCTGTAAATGGTTAGTTAGTTCCCATCCTGCGATCGGCTAATAATAGCATGGTCACAGCTACTAACAAATAATTGCACTCGGCTTGATCCTCCAAGACCAGTCCATTGTCTTGGATGTACGTTGATTGTGTCGATGTTTAAAAGTGTCGAGTCTCGTTATTTGATTCTCCGTTGATATTAAAGATACAATCTTAATATCCTGTGTAGCACAATAAAAGTCAACTGCTGCCTACTGAATTCTTTTTTGTTTTTTGTTTGTTTTGTTATTTGTTAGATTTCAGATATCACCTGCCTACTGAAAAATATGCCAGACCCTGGTATGTAACAGATTGCACCAGGTACTATATTGCACAGGCCCACATTTCACATGGAAACAACCGACATCACTTATATTTTACCCTTCAATAGGGCAAGGAAAAATACATCCAGAAAAGAAACCAGACCACAACCCTTCCAGGGTGGCTAGGAGTGGGCAGCAACATTTGCATTTAAAAAAAAAAAAAGTATTGTAACGTACAATACGTATACAATAATATATTAGGCACATAATAAGAACATAACAACTAAACAGTATAAAAATCCAAGTCTGTGCTGGTGAAGTTTTATTTTTAGCCAAGGTTCTGGCAGCGGCATTCCGTTCAACTGTAGATTTTAAATGACCACATTTCATAATCGCACTAAAATCTATCTTTAAAGAATCGCAAATATATCACGTTGCTGTATAATTAACGTATGGGTTTCTCTGCATGGCGCAGTGATAGCTCGTGAGAACATCTGGCTTCCCTTCATGCAGAACGATCTGCAGTGTGATGAAGAAACACTCATCATTGGTCACAGCTCAGGGGCTGCGGCTGCCATGAGGTAACAACTTAGCCAAGGAGTTTACACATCTCATATGAACTCTTTGGTTCAGCCCTGCTCTACTGGAACAATGTAAAGTGATAAGTGCGACTCAAGGGCACTCCAGAACTAAAGCGGTGGTGGTATGACTATCACTGAATCGTTTTTGTTTTACAGATATGCAGAATCAAATAAGGTGTTTGGTATTATATTGGTGGGGGCGTATACATCTGATCTGGGAGATGAAAATGAGCGAGAGAGCGGTAAGAACAGATTCAACGTAAACCCCATTGAATTATCTAGAAAACCAGTGTAATAAAGTATATTATTTGTAAATAAAAAAATAAAAACAAGGTTGGTGGATGAGTATTAATTTTCTTTTTTTTCTCAGGTTATTTCAGTCGACCATGGGAGTGGGCCCGGATCCAGGACAACACTGAACACATTGTTCAGTTTGGCTCCACGGATGACCCGTTTCTACCCTGGGAAGAACAGCAAGCCGTGGCCGAGGGCCTTAACGCCCAACTCCACAAATACACAGACAGAGGGCACTTCCAGAACACGCACTTCCCTGAACTCATCAACGCAGTTCAGAAACTCAAGCAGGCTGCTTAAAGTGCAGAGACCAAGCATGGCACTTGAACTATATAATTCCATTGTATGTAATGGAACACAGCTGTCAATGGAAGCTCCTATCTGACCACTAGGGGTCTCTTCATTGTCAAGTCCCATAGGGGTTATTTGAGTTGTTACACGGGTCAATTGAATTTATTTTTCAAGCCATTTTATATTGGAAAATAATTAATAGAAAAAACCTGGATAATGTTGTTTACTTAATTTCCATTCGGATAATAAATAAATTAAAATACGTTTAATAGACAGGATACGATTAGTTTGCTAGGGAAGTTTCCCTGGCTTACAATGTACAGACATGAAATATTACACTAGCAAAGGAAAAAATATTTTTAAAATTAAAGATTAAGATGAAGGCCATTAGTCTCTCCTTGAAGAAAATATCGGACAGTAGTCTGAAGTAACAGACCTGAATATGAATAAACTTGTGGATGATGAAAATATCATGAAAGTGTTTAAACTTTGGAAAGAGATTTGAAGGTTCTGGAAATTATTTTTATGAAGCAAAGACCAAAACATGTAACAACAGAAAATGATTTACTTTATTGCAAACTGAAATATGCTTTTATCTGAAACAAGTGATTTTAGACCAGATCACTTAAATTACAACTGGTGTAAGCATTAAACTTTTCTGAGAATCCTGCCTGAGTGACAATCTACATTTTCCAGGGCACTTGAAAAGACAGAATCTAATGAGAAAGTTATGACGTTATATTTAAAAAGCAGCAAACTGACAGCACGTCTCACACAAACCAGATTTGAGATTTGCATTCATAATACACCACATGAATACAAAATAAATTCACTTGGATCACAGATCTCCAGGAAATGATAAACAGTTTTTCATCACAGAGAAAAACAAGTATGCGTGGCCTCTGCTCAGAAGTCCAACCACTCAGTCATGTAGATACAGTTAGACGGGGAGATCTCTCCTCCTTCTTGACAGTCATCAAATACCTGGGAAGAACACACACTGCTAATGTTAAGATGTTCTATTTAAATGTGTAGGGCACATACATGTAAACTAATGATAAATTGATAAAGTCAAGAGTATATAGGAGCAGGTAGATTTAAAATTAGTCATTTAGCAGACTTATTCCAAGGACACAGTGAGCACAATTAGAAGTATTAAGGAGCATCTACGGGTCACAAGTAAAATATTAATTCAACAGCACATTGGTAGTTAAACACTCGAACAGGACCAGATAGATTTGAACCAATCTCAAAGGACAAACATGATTGTCATTGAAGCATGCCGGTCATTAATGTATAGAAAAGAGAGTTTACCGGGCAGAGTCCACAGGGAGCCTTGACAAGCCCTGTGGGCTGGATAATGGGGTTCACCCCCCGGAACAGCTTCACCTGGCCATCCACGCTGCCCACCGTGCCCTCCTTGGCAGCAATGATGGTCATCTCCACCTTACCATCGTAGATCAGTGTGTTCAGAATGGTCTCAATGTCTTCCATGGACAAATCCACCTGGCGAGACGTAGATGCTTTTGGACTAGAGAAGCTTTCTAATACGTCAGATTGAAAAGCCAGGTCTCGCTCTAACACACAAAGCCTTTTGTCAGCAAAACTTAAAATAAAAATAAAGTAACCTTGCTGATTCCTAGTTCACAGATGTATTTCCATACTTCATGAGAAGTGGCAAAGGAGCTGTTCCTCTGAACCATGGGGCTCTGCTTGCTGTCCCTCGCTGCTTCAGCCTGATACACACATCAGGACTGGTTAACTTACAGCTGAAGGCTCCAGAAACCAAGTAGGAACTCAAATGGCTGTAACACCACCACCAAATGGCAGTAGCCCAGTTTCTCTCTACAGACATTAATGACTCTTATTCTCACCTTGCTCTGAAGGAATTTAAAACACTGCTGATTGAGGACTTCCACAAACTCTGATTCAAAGTCCTGGTCACTGTACCAGGCGCCCCCTGTTACCGAGCGATCCGGCTGCAGGTTATACAGCATGTACACTTTCTTCTTAGATGCCTGAAACACACAGTCAATGTTCAAACTACCGTATTGAAGTGGGATAGTACCTACTTTAGCCTGGGGCACTGGCCCAAGGCTAAAGTCTAAAATTAACAGGGCTAACATTGATTTTTCCAAGGTTAACCACAGAGATTAGGGAAGGAAAACAACTAAACAACAACACACACCCACTAAAAAGGCAAAAGTCATACAAATTAAAGAAGACAGTAAAACTCACTGCTACAGACTTGACAGCCTTGATGAGCTTCTTACTCTCTAGGTTTTTGAGGATCTTGTTGATTTCTGTCAGAGGAAGATTGCTCTTGAAGCGGATGTCTCTGCTCCAGATGCCTACATTACCAAGTACACAAAATGGTCACATACCTAGACCAATTTTCAGGTTTTCATCCACATGACACAATGGTTACAAGGCTTAATAGAAACCTATATTTTGTCAATCATGCATGGCTATTTTACCAATATGTCCAACATTACAGTACACGGTGCAGTAGTTTTAGTTTTGTATTTATCTGGTTCTATATAGCCATCTATAGCCTAACATTTGTTAAACCAGCAGGTTATCATACACACATTCTACCTTTGTTTCCTGCATCCTCGATGACTTGGTAGACCAATTTCTCCTGATTGTCAGAACCTTTCATCTTACTGGGAAAGAATGAGAACCAGATAAGTTTGTCTGAATTGGAGTATCAATGAGTTCTCTTTTTTGTGAAAATACAACAGCATGGTTGTGACAAAAACAGTAGTTTTAACATGAGGAGATGAATGATAGCAGGGGCCAGAATAGTTGGCAAGTGAGCCAATCAGTGCATAGTGGAATCCAGCAAAGTACACGTCTGTTATAATGCTGCTAGTTGACTCACAATGACAAAACAGGCGCTTATTATTTCTTATTGTGCATTCCCACAACAAAAACATCCAAATGACTAGCAGCTATTTTGTGCGGCTGTTCTCGTTAATATGTAATCTGTTATTAAATAAGTCTCACCTTGCACTCTGGGTGTCCTTCATGCGGTATAAAAGACCTGAGCTGTTTCGGAGAAGGTCCAACTGACCCTGGAAATCACACACCAGATTTCCATTGTTCAAGGAAATGAAACATGTTTTTTTCATATTATAATATGTTTAAGGCATTTTTTCCAGCTGGGAATGTCACTAACTATATCAGTGTGAGGTGAGGAACATTTACTCTAATAGTGTATAATGCTTTATCATTACAAGGTGCCTTACCAGTGAGAGCAGCTTGTTGATGGCCATGGCCCTGTGTTGTGGCTCCAGGTGAGGCATGTCATTCTGAATCACCTGGTCTGTGATTCCATGAGGAAACTGTTGGCAGAGCTCCTTTATCCTTTACAGAGTCAGAGAGAAGGGAGAAAAGGCACATGCAGATAAAAAGGATGTAACACCACCCGAACACACATAATGTAAAATTTTCGCTTTTGATCTTGTTTAACACGGCGGTACTATCAATGAGGTACTACCAGACTGTCATTTAGAATATGATACTAATTATTTTCTATAAATATTATGACGACACCAACAATGTCAATTCTAAACAGTGACTTCCCATGTTAGGGCTTATTCTGGAATAGCACTAACACAGTGCATAGATATCTATAAATAAATAAATAAATAAACTATAGTAATAACTATGGCACCGTCCACTAGTCTGGGCAAGATGTGATTGATGCTAGCTAGGCTAACGTTAGCAAAGTCTTCGTTGAACCCACCTGTTTTCTACCTCCACCACATCTGTGACGTTACATTCCTTTTTCACTTTGACGTCCGCCATCATACCAGGGTTGACCTGTCGTTTCTTTGGATCATGTACAGTTTTCTTCCATAAGGATATATGAGCATGAATGTCATAAACAACAACCAAGCTGACTACCGGAACACGTGAGCGTGTGTCCTTAGAAGTACGCTACGGGGTCTACATATGGCCTGCTCAAAATGCAAAACAAAAGCATTCACCGCCTCATTGTCTGCACATCTTTACTGTTTAAAGCAAGAAATAAAAACTATTTTATTACGACGTTTGCTACACAGTGAGCGCATGCTGTTCCATGCTCTCTATATTTATAACGTTTATGTTTTTATCCACAGGGTTGTCTAGGGCTAAGCGGGCGGATCTAGGCTCAGGATAGGCTCCACCCCCCATGCGCCACCCTCATTCATTAAAACAAACAGGGTGAAGTAGTTGCCATGGAGATGCTGGTAGATGCGTTACGGTATACTCAAACAAACCATTGAGGAACGCAGTTCACAATTCGTGGACCGATCTGCACTAAAGTATTTTTACTTTTTAATTTATCTTAATCTAAAATGTTTATGATGTTAAGTAATGCATACAATTTTATACTGTTTAAGAGAGATTTTTCTTGCCGGTGTTTGATCATTTGTTATCGTCTTATTGTAGGGATCATGACAGCCGGCTGTGTTGTGGTTCCGCACATCATCCCAATCCGTTTCCCCCCTCAGGGAAAAGCAAAGCATGAGATTGATACCTCAACTCCTATTGAAATAAAATCAGGTAAAATATATTGGCCTGTCGGTCGGTCGGCATGTCTGTCTATCTGTTTGTCTGTATCATTACACTACAACTTACGTATAATAACTCAATATCTAAAAAAATTATCAACTCAGTAACATCTATTAAGAGCTATTGGTAGTAATAGTAATTGTTTTTTCTAGATTCCCCAGATGTGATAATCTACTACACAATGGATGGCAGTAAGCCAGAGGTGTTTCAGAGGCCAAGCTGTAGAAGCAGCAGTACGCTGAGGTACACCAAGCCCATCCACTTGCCTGAAGGCAGGATCTATGTCAAGGCCGTGGCTGTAACAAGGTGAGAGTTCCATCCAAAGCTTATTCATTAGCATTCTTTTATTTTGTTCGAGGTAAATCAATCTTTTGTCTTTCTGTCTAGTGATGGTAGAGAGAGCGCTACAGTAACAAAGCTGTTCTTGGTGACTTTAAATGAGTCAATACCCAAAATGGAGAATGATGTGAATGATGGTGAGCAGCAAAACCTTTCATTAAAGGTAACTGCACCCACACACCACACTTTGATGTCCTGTCTTCAAACCGACCAGCTAGCAGCCACCACTAAACTTTACACTTTGGTGTCCTGAAACAAACAAAAAGTTTAAGCCATCTTTAAAAAGTTTAAGCCAATTCAAGCGTTAGATAAAGGCTTCCTGCCAAAAATGTTTCTGAGTTGTGAACTTCTATTTAGCACTGTTCCCTTTGGAAATACAACAGCATTCATATTGTCAAAAGTGAAACACAAAATGTTTCACTTCCACAATTACGTAATGAAAGTAACTTCACACAATCTACCATAATACGTCTCCCAGAAGGTTTTCATTTGGAGAGTTGTGTGTGCATGAATGATTGTTCTATGATATGTCATTTTAAAGATCAGAACAAGGTCACGAGCAACATTAATTAATGGTTGCATGAGTTTAAAAGTCAAACAATGCTTTTTGTTAATGGCAGGAGGCTGGTGAAGAAAGAGTATGGTCAGCTGAGACCAAAAGCCCTGCATCTCAGAAGCTTTCAGGTCTGTTTGTGGTTGACACATAAAATGTAATTTATGTCACAACAGCTTCTTCTACATTAGCACAAAGTGGGTGAGAAAATTCTAATTATTGATTTATTAGTGGACCTGGGATTATACACAGAAACATAACACATTTTTTAATTTGAATGAATATATATCTTCTGTGATTTCAGTATTTCAGCCATTAATTGTGTTGCCATACTTCACAATCATTGCAGTCAAGATATAAAGCCTGTGTGAGTCAATGCTGTCAAAATCCCAAAGAGACAATAAGACATTAAAGTATTCAATTCATGTGAGTGTGTACATAGATACTTTCTCTTAATCTTAATCTTAATCTTTTCTGATTTTTTCTTTTCAGTACCTGGAATAAAGGCTTCTGACAGGTCTTTTGGGGGGACACGCTTTCTTAACAGTCGCCTTGGTCCTCGGTCCCCTGCAGCTGGACATAGGGCTTCACAACACCCTCAGCCCTTGGTAAACTCAAAAATAATACATTACAATTCGGAATGCAATAAAACAACATTTAAAGAAATCTTTTTCTATTTGAATCTTTTTTAGAATACTGATTTTAAAGGAATTTCATTACAAAATCTGACTGACACTCAGACCTCCAGAATCCTGCGAGAGACAGACTTTCTGCGGTATGTATATCTATCTATCTATCTTTTTTATCTATCTATCTATCTATCTATCTATCTATCTATCTGTCTGTCTGTCGGTCTGTCTGTCTATTTCTCCATCAATCCAGGTGTGCTAAATGTCTGTGCCATCGTCCCTCCGACCCGTTTGCCCGGTTCTGTCTACAATGTGGTACTGCAGTGCCCCCTGTCCCGGGACAGAGGCTACCCCCTACTGAGGGAGGACAGGTACTGTACCTCCACAACACATCTGCAAACATACCACCAACCTAAAAAAAAAATTTGCAATTTTTGTCTAATACAGAAGTTCCTCCCTGTAATATCCGCTCCTATATCTGTCTAATAAAGGGTTAGGGTTACACCCAGAGCATATTTCATCCACCACCAAACTTTACAGTTGGCACAACTCATAACGTGCCATAAAACCATGACAAAAAGACCCAGAGCATTGTTTCTCCACCACCAAACTTTAAGGTTAGGGTTACACCCAGAGCATATTTCATCCACCACCAAACTTTACAGTTGGCACAACTAATAACAAGCCATTAAACCATTAAAAAAAGACCCAGCGCATTGTTACTCCACCACCAAATTTCAGGGTTAGGGTTACACCCAGAGCATTATTCCTCCTCCACCAAACTTTAGGGTTATGGCTTTATTACTGAAACCATAGAGTTACACCCACAGCATATT
>JAOEHI010001723.1:0-12342 GCA_025447815.1 Percopsis transmontana
ACACACACACACACACACACACACACACACACACACACACACACACACACACACACACACACACACACACAGTATTTATAAGTACTCTACTGAAAGACATAGTGCTATGGTGTAAAACACGGATGTCAAAACATTGTCTTTCTCTCCACATGCCATTCAGACTGTAGGTTGTATATAGATACTATGTTCTATGTATTAAGTCTTAAATATGCTTAAGGGCGTCAATACAATAGGTATAAGCCTAATAGCCTTTTTTGTAATTGATAGTTTTCCTCCTTGTGTTGTTCTCCCCCTTTTTTTTTATGTGGTTGTCATGGGAACAATTGCCTTGGGGATGAAGGGCTAATTTCCCAAAAGGCACGACGTCAGGACTGGCGAATGATCGGAATAGTTGTAGATTATGAATTAAATCGTTAATTTAGTTCTCGCCATGATCAGGAAGTGGGAATCATGTTGCCTCGCCAGAGCTCGTGCGCGAGGTGTTGCACGTCATTGTCTTGCACGTCATTGTCTTGCACGTCATTGTCTTGCTACTGAACATATGGGGTCGTGCAACACAGAGGTGATTCATTTTGTACAATGTGTCAGCTCTAAGTATTGAACCCCTGTTCAATATACAGTATATACTGTATATTGAACCCCTGTTCAATATACAGTGTATACTGAACTAGATCCACACCGACAGTCGATAAATCTCGACTAAATTTATCAAGTGCCTTTTATATAAGATAGTATAATATTGTCTTCAGGTTGCATTTGAACTGAACACCCTGCACGTATATTGCCATTGAAGAATGGAATGGAGAACTGACTACTGATCAGTCCATCACTCCTAACATTGTCAAAGTGCCTTTTATTTTCAAACCAACTAAGGGACGATCAGGCGATGTGTTTAGCCAAAGCTTTGCTTCTCTTCTAAATCTGTCTAAGTGATTATAATTACTAAATAAAATAAGAATAACAAAGATTTTTTTTATGGTTTGGATGTTCTTTTCCTGATTTCTGAGGCTGTTCGTTTGACTAGCATGTATGCAATGGTTAAATGTTTTATGATGTCAATGGCTCGCACCTTCACAAAAATATATCAGTGGAAACCCAATAAGCAATGTTGTCTTATCGAATGAGTGACAAAAGTTATATACAGTAACGTTTTCCTCCAAGATTATGATACAGAATGACATAATGGATGCAGAGTGGTGGTGTAACACCTAACCCTGCTTAAGCCTCCAAATAATTTAGCATATATGAGTGTGTGTGTGCGAGCGAGACACTGTAAAAGCCTCTGCACCAGTGAAGACATGGAACCGACGTTCAGTAGAAAAAGCATTTATTATTCATTATTATAAAATATTCATTTATTTCAAAAAGGCTGTGCAACATGAACGGTCAGAAAACTTTTCAAGTGCCTTCAACAGTATGTGCAATATAGAACCTTGGAGTTCTGGAACATTGTGTTTCATACGCATTCAAGTAAATAAAACTGGCCTTTGGATTACAGTGGTCGTCCAGCTCTGTTCTCGGCCTTGAACAGAACATCCTCCCTTGTCTTAAAGTGCAGACAGCCATTCCAATCCGCTTCTGTCAGGTGCATTTAAATAGTCAGGATCGCTGTGGTTCTTGCAGCAGTGGATCCAGTACAGCTACAATTGATTGAGTAGGAGGCACAGTGACTTCAGAGACAGTGTGCTCTGTCTCTGTGGGGACAGCAGAGCCCATCACTTTGGCTGCCAGGCTCAGGGCTAGTACAGTACATTCTGAATACTAACACTCCATCTTGTGTGTGTTTGTGTGTGTGTGTGTGTGTGTGTATGTGTGTGTGTGTGCCTATGTCTGCATGCACACAGACACACACAGTAGACTGGTTTCACATTGTGGGTCTATATGGCAGTCTACACAGCTCTGTATAGGGTCTTGGCGTGCTAAAACACTGATATGTCTGGTTTGGCTTGTGGATGATAGTTTGGCAGTCTATACGTCCACAGGGTGGTGTATTTGTGTGTTGTGTGAGCATCGTTGAGGGCAGCATGCCTGAAGCAGCACCTTGCGGATGTCTTTATTTCTAAGACTGTAGAGCAGAGGGTTGAGCATGGAGCTCCCGGCAGCTGGCACTAAGGTGGCATAGGTGTACAGCGGAGGACTGGACGCGTCACCTAGCAACCCCCAGATGGAGAAGGGCATCCAACAGCCAACAAACACACTGAGTACCAGGAACAACCGTGAGAAACCCCTCCCACTGCTGTGCTTGTTCGCATATGATTGGTTGGAGGGCAGAAAGTGCCTCTGGGTGGCAATGGCGTGGGCATGCCGCCGGGCAACGCGGCAGATCCCGGCGTACAGTTGCAGGGTCACCATGACGACCACCAGGAAGCCACCGCACAGCAGCGAAAGGTACGTCCGGGTCAAAGGTCGGGCTACAGAACAGGAAGCTGGCTCCCCTAGACAGTGCCAACCCATTGCGGGCCCCGCCCCTATCACGCACGCCCCCAACCACACCACCAGCAGCAGGACGGTAGCGCGGTGACGGGATTGGCCAGAGTCGTAGGTGAGGGCGTGGCTTAAGGACAAGTACCGGTCCAGGGCAACGCCCATAAGGCTGCAAAGAGACGCCGTCAGAGACGTCACCAACAGGCCCGAGGTCAGCAACTCCGACCAATCGCTGGGCTCAACACAGAACAGGAAAAGGAAGTGCAGGATCAAAGCCACGCCTGCCAGGAGATCGGCCATTCCCAGGCTGGCGAGCAGCAGGAAAACTGGGGCGCGTAGAGAGGGCGTGGCCAAGATGGTGGTGACAACAATGGCATTCTCAGCCGTGATAAGTGTTCCCGAAATGCACAAGATCACGCCCCACACACTGAGTGGTGGCACTTCATATGGCGGGTTGGAGTCATCTGATTGGTCCAGAGAGAGGAAGGGGGCTGCGCCTGAGGATTCCTCCCAGTTAAACTCAGAAGTGTTCAGGATCATTATTAGTCACTGGACAGATAGCAACCTAAGAGAGGAAAGGAGGAAACAAAAAATATTTTCACATTAGTTCTAATGAGCAATGGTTTGAAACCTCCAATTAGCAGTTGTGGTTCCAGCCTCTACAGCCTACATATAGGTCAGGGGGCGGGAGGTGGAATTGTGCATTAAAATAAAACTTAACTTTTAGGAACAGCTGTACAGAATGATTTGTTTCACTCTAATGGAGAGTGGATCATTCTATACATTCTTTACATATATTTGATATGAGTGCGTATAAAACTGTTAAACTAACATTTTCACTTCTTTGGATTGATTTAATTCAAGTAAAAATTCTGAAATCAATTGTAACCTCCACTGGATTATGTGCGGTTACATTTTTAGATACTCGGCACCGCTTGCAATTTGTCTGCTAGCCGCTGTCTGATTGATTTTTATGGATGTTTGCTCAGCAAAATATTTTCTCTGTCCAAGGCACGCTTCAAAATCTACAAAATACATAATATGATTGTGATCTGATATGATCGTGTAGGCCTACTGGCTTAGTTTTAAGTTAATCATGTTTTAGTTTTACCTATTCTGCAAATCACTTTAAATTTTAAGACAGACAGTCAGGTCGCCATCGCCTACCCCATTTCATGAATGGGGAATACCCTAGTCCTCGTGCGGAGGACACTGTTGTATAATAGAACTGCAGGTCTTTTAAACCGCAGGATGTCCCAGTTTCACACGCCGACACAGATAAGCATGCATGCAAGCAACATACATTATATACATATACAAAATCTCACCTTATTCGTATCCAGCACACGGTTCTTTAATTCTCCAAACGACAAGGACCCTACGAAAACGAAGCTCCAATCTCCTTTGAACCTTTGAATCAATGGAAGTAACTATAGGTCCGGGTTTGTTGGATGTCTCCGTATCCGTGTGACTGTTACAAGTTATCTTAAGATATCCTATCACTGCGCGTCGCTTGCATCTCTCCTCCAGGAACTCTCTAGCGCCGTGGAATCCAGACTGCTTCTCTCGTGCGCTGACACCTCCACAAGAAAGCTTGACTGACGTCAGCGGCTCGGGGGCTCGACCAATAAGGTGCCAGTATAGAAGATGTGATCGGGGGTGGGGAGGGGGCTTGGGTCTTATGGAGTAATTTCATTCAGAAAAATGCGGCATCTCAATACAGCCCCTCCCACTGCGGCTCACTCTCAATCTCAGTTCTTGTAAATAGTGACCATCAATTCCGCCTCTCCCTCTCCACTTACACCACACACACACACACACACATCCCTTTCTTAATGTGTCAGGGAAATTGTCTTCGGTTGTGTAGGTCGTTTATGTTAGTCAGGGGAGGGTGGGAGCAGCAGAATACTATAGTTGAGGACTAGCGGTTTCTCGCTGTCGGCCCTGGTGCTGTCCGTGGTGCTGAAACCAAGCAGCATGACTCATAGGGCCGGTGCGTGGAGATGCTGCGCACCGTATGCAACAGCAACAGCCGGTCAGCACAAGCGATCTAGGCCTATGGTTTGTGCGTTCACAATGGGAGTGCAAGCTAGTTAATCGAAGACTGTAAGAAGCAATACTGACAATTTTACTTTAAATTCCTGTCTATTGCCTAACGATGATCGAAATATAGGCGCAATTGCATGTTGCTGGAAAACATGGATATTATAGTAGAGGTCTTTGCGTATAGACCATAAAATGGCAGAGCAAAAGGGAGACGTTTGTTGTATTATCATTAATTCCCATAGGTCTATCTGATTCATCATTTAATTTGCAATTGAGACAAACCTCGTCTCATTTTATAATCTCTTAATCGACGGCAGCAGACAGTAGGCCTTGTGGATTTGTGGTTTCCCCCGTTTAATAGTGTGCGTGGGTGTTGCTAGATGGGCTGAGTAGTGGGTTACGTGGTCTCGCAAATCAATGCGCGGACCGGGGAATCTCTTCCTGCCAAAGCCATGTAAGGACACATATTTCCGGTTCTCCTTGCGGGAAAAGAATGCAGACGATTAACCCCGGGCTACGTCATTAAGTGAAAGTGAACGGGAAAAGCAGTCACGGCATCTTCTCAGTCCTTAAAATGTAAATATATTCCAAATAATCTGGTTCTTATCGCCCCGGTATTGATTTTACTATGAGCAGCAGTGCAGATTGCGGTCTTCATGCAGCAGACGAAATTCTCGCGAGAGTATATTGAAGCTCTTCTATCGCTCTTGCCCAGATATCCCCAGACAAAGCGTGAGACAGAACGACCCTGTGAGGCTGCCCCCAAAAGATGTGGGAGTGTATGAGCATGATTTGTGTTGGTGGGACATATTTCATAAGGCTAGAATTGTGTCGTGATCAAACAGAAAAAATGTTTGTGCAAATATTATGTGCACACCTGTTTATAGACTTAACCCCATGCATTCTGTATACTATAATATTGCATATTTTGTATTCTTACATATTCGTGTTCTGAGGTTTTGACGCAGAAACAGAATTTGTGAGAGAAAAAAGAAGCGTGAAAAGGCACACAAGGGGTGCAACTCGTCATCTATCCAGTAAGAAATGTATTTCGTTCCAGGACACAACATATCCTGGAATCTGAGCATTTTCAGATGGTGCCTGCATTATTTTCTGTTGGCTGCTTCTAGAATGTATCTTCAAGCAACTCTCTGGCATTGAGCATGAGACACATAAAGGACCCTGTACGCACACTGGTCATGTTTATGACGTGTGTAACATCTCTCTTCCGCCTCCATAGTGTGTGTGTGTGTGTGTGTGTGTGTGTGTGCCCACAGGAGGTGGCGTGCTAAGATCTACACACACTCACAACACGATGAGTCTGTCACAGTGAGCTGATTCAACTAGCAGGGAGAGAGAGAGAGAGGGAGAGGGAGAGAGAGAGAGAGAGAGGGAGAGAGGGACACATGTACACCACAACATCCAGTATCCAGTACTGATTCATTTGTAGATTCATATTTTTAGTTATTATTCGATTACAGAACGGCAATAAAATAAGATATAAAATGATGATAAATTCTTACTACATCTGAACACAAACATGCATTAATACGTTTACCCAGCAGTCTAAAACAAACACAATTTTTCAGAGGTCCAAATGCATTGCATGTACTTACACGCGTGCACATACATACACATCTCCCTGAACACCCAGCCCATCAAGTAAACAGGTGTCACTCTGTCCAAAGTGGTGTGTATTTCAGGAGGGTAGAGGTGGGCAGGTCGGTTGCCGGGGGAACCACTGTTTTGATATTGCTCATGTTACACATGGGGTGTCCAAGCCTCCTGTCTTTCTCTCTCTCTCTCTCTCTCTCTCTCTCTCTCACAGTGTCCTATCCAGGAACTATTTCCCCCAGCTATCATTTCCCATTATCAGCTTGGTAATACCCACATGATAGACTTACCTGAAGACGGAAGCTATCTAAATAGAAAACCCTTGTGCCAATACTCCAGTAGGCCAGGTTTTTGCTGCTGGCCGTAGCCAGTCAGTAGAAGGAGAGAGGCTTGTTAGAAGACCAACTGACCTGTGGCTGCCAGGATGCCAGGGTTTGTCTTTAAGGCCCTTTGCGCCACACTGATGTTTTTGGCATTGGGGACCACCGTATACTCACAGTCAGGTAAGTTGTATGCAAGTGTATTATTTTTTTACCTTTTTGTCGTATCATAGTGCTTTCTGGAAGATTGTATTATCTGTATTATGTAGTATTTATTTGTATTGGAGTTCAGGGCTTCTCGGTTGCCTCCAAGACAGGTCTGAATCCCAAATCCATCTTTCTCTCTATTAGATCCCTGACTCGACTCGCTTCATTTGCTCCCTCAACATATGATTTCAAATGTCTTCTTCTGCCCTACTTTATTTTACCGCTGAAGTCACCTGAACTAGATGTGTGAACCCCCTGACCTTCTCCATTAACCCTTTGTGATGTGTTCTTTAACTGGTAGAGAAAACTTAAAAACATTAGGAAAGCAACAAGAATTTCAGCTTTTTTCCAAGTCACATTGGTTGTTTGACTGACAGGCAGTCTGGCTCCGCCCACAGATTGTTCCCAGGCTGAGTCGTGTGACATGTGTGTCGGCGATTCCACTCTTAACCTGACTGGCTGTGTCTGGAAGCTTTGCCCTACTGGTGACACGCACGCACGCACACACATACACACACAGACACACACGCGCGCACACACGCACGCGCATTGACCTCTGATAGTAATTTGATCATCACAGCAGTGGTAAAACAATCTTACTGGGTCTGTAGTCAGTGAGTGAATTATTTAGTATGTCAGGAATACATGCCAATACACACAGACACAAAATACGTGAGTAATGATACATTTGCATGCACACACACACTAAAATTCTAAATACTAAATTCTCTCTCTCCTTTAGACAATGACACGGGCATGTGTGTGACTGATGAAGGAGACTCAACAGATATTTCGTTGAATTGTAGCTGGACCCGAGAGTCTGAATTGTGCACAGGTAATGTCCCTGCTCAACCCTCCCAATACGTGTACCGAGTCACAGTGGGTATTCTTCTGTGCTGTCGGTGACCGCTTTCTCTGTTCTGTGTCGTGTCTGTAGTTGTGGAAACGGCTGCTGAAGGAGATGGCGAAGGTGAGTCAGGCGACTCACACTCGCTGCACTCACAGTGCCTTACCCCCACCCCCATCACCATTTCCTCACTTGCGTCAGACATTCCCTTAAGAGCCGAGTTAAATGCTCCTCAAAGCTAGCCAGTCATCTTAAAATCGCTGTCACTCACCATTTCTGCACCACCTATGTCTGAATAAAGACTATAATAATGATCTCCCTTGTTTTGCCACAAATATTTCCTCTATCGCTGCTTTGATATGTAGGCTATTTGTTCTATGATTGTACATTGTGTATTTATTGTAATTTAAGTGGAGCTCTGGACACTTCTCTGCTTGTGTCCAGAATTCCCCTCGTGGTTGAACCCAGCGCCACAAAAACACTTCTGTTTGGTTTGAAACTCAGGCTGCACGGCCTGACCGTGAGTACTGAGTGGCTATCACTCCTCTCTACTTCTCCCCCTACGGAGCCGATTGGCTCACGCCAATGAGTCTACACTGTAGAGCCCCTAACTGTACAGCCACACACACAGTTGTGTTGTGCCTAATCCCACACACCTTGCGACCCTCATTTTCAAAGCCATTGCTCTACGCTCCTCTGCTCACCAGCCTCTGTACTTGCCTCTCAGGTGACGATAAGTCATCTACAGAGTTCTCCCAGGCCAAGTTCGACATGTCCAGCTTCATCGGAGGCATTATCCTGGTTCTGAGTCTGCAGGCGGGGGGGTTCTTCGTCATGCGATTCCTCAAATCAAAAGAGCAGAGCAACTATGACCCTATGTGAGTTTAACCTGTGTAGGATCATTGACTATGATTACATGCATCCATAGTCATGCTCAAAATTGTCAATATTGTAAATCTATGTCTATATGACGTTAATCAAATGTTATTATGTAACTTGATATTCAGACCTATTCCACTTGATATTCAGACATATTCCACTTGATATTCAGTTTATTGTCATGTTCTGAACAATACCGTACATAAACATAGTCAATAATGTTTGTTAAATACTGTATGTGTAAGTACACGTGCCTTCTTCAAACGCTTTTAGAGGAAAAGGGTCAGTGCTTTAGCGACCTCTAGTGACAGGAATGATGAACAGCAACCGGCAGGCTTTCCATTTTCTGCTCTTCGTTTCGTTTTTATTGATCTGCTGAAATGTAACTTTATATTACACGCTCACAAATTCTACCCATCTCAAACATGCCTCTCTTTCTCTCAACAGAGAGCAGCCCCAGGGAACACAAGGTTGAATGAAGGACAAAGCACAACACAGGAGCCCGTGGAGCGGTGACTCATCATTTGGTGACGACAAGAGTTTTTTTAAAGCACTATCATATTCAGTTCTGTCCCCATTAGTTGTCCTGTGTGTCTAGGATGGGTGTACTTTGAATATTTAGGGATATGTGTTTTTTTGGACAATATTGCATTTTGTGGAGTGTGTGCAGAGGGTGTATAATATTATGAAAATAATGGCAGCCTACTGTTATTACAGCTATTGTACTGTGTAATTAGACATTATGGCAAAGGTTCAATAGCCCTTTAATTAACAATTAATGCCAGACAAAATACAGCAAACCGTGAAAAAGTTGAAGATCTTGGCACCTCTTGGTCGCAACATTGCTACATTGTGATTATGGAAAAGCAGAGGGATATTGTAGGCTATTCTATTAAATTCTATTAACTGATTTTTTTTTTGGACTAACCAGCATTCTAAAGGCAATGATACAAGTTTCAGGGTCCTACTGAAAATGTGGTTCCAAGATATTCTACATAGAGAATAGCAAAACAGTGAAACAGTGATCAGAGTACCCATATTACAAACTATTTATTTAATAAAGATTTGATTCTATGGTCTGATATAAACTGTCTATACTTTTACATGGTATTGAGTCAGAATAATGTATCATTCTGTCAAATTTTTTGCACATTATTTTCCTAGAACTATAAATATTATAATGACTTCCAATATGGCACTAATGTTGGTTCTACTTGTGTGTGTGAAACTGTCGGTGGCTTTTTTCTTTATAGTGACTTATGTTCACCTAGGTTGGGTGTTTTTTCATTCGTATTCACATGGCACACATAATCTGATCCAATATGCTTGTATAAGTGGTTTGATGTGATCCTGTTTAATCATTTAATGGAGGTGCAGTGATTTATGCTGAGGAAGTTAAGGGTGGTTAAGTTCTCTTATTTGATTTATTATGATGCCATTCAAATAAAAAAGTTGGACGTGGTCATCTGCCTGAATAAACTTCACCCTCACATGTTAATGTAATATCTGTTTCTCTTCCGATCTCTATTTTTTATTTAATCTTTGTTTAACCAGGTACATCCCCTTTGATTGACAACCTCTTTCCCCATACAAAACAATTGTCTAAATGTTATCAAAATTGGAATCAATGGCAATCAAATAAAACAATATTTATGTAAGCACTCCAGAATGCAAATAGAGTCTGAACACACCCCTATACAGTCCAATATCACATAGCAGATTAATAGGCCAAACCTACTTTAATCATTACTAAACAAAGGCAGTTATATAAGTTCTGTGTGTTCCGTGCACATAATAACAACATGGAGGCTTGCTAGTGTGTGTTGTGCGCATATTTGTTTAAAGTCCCTTATGCCAAACAAATGAATTGAAAGGTAGTACTAATCTTGGGCAAAAACAAAAAATAACTGTTACAGGGCCTGAAGATAAGAAGCATCTTTAAAATACACAAGCCAGTATGGATTCCCAATAAGCAACAATGACAGAACCGTAATGGAGGCTACGTACATGAATGCATTGAGCCAGGATGCTATGTGTGAATAGGCCTTCATAAAGAGTCTTGGTTTTTGGCAGAAACATGGCCGCACATGGCCAACATCCAAACCTTTTGACAAAGGACTGAATACAGGTCTTTCTCTCTCAGGGCTGAGCTGTTCCTCCCCAACACATACAGAAAGAAAGAGAGAGAGGGAGAGGGAGAGGGAGAGGGAGAGGGAGGGAGGGAGAGAGAGAGAGAGTGTTCCCCTCCAGATTAAGAGGAAGTTAAACTCACCAACAATTGCCTATAGTGGTGTGTGCGTGTGTAGGCTACATACATTCAGTGGGGACAGTAGGGCTTTGTTTTGGTAGGTTAATATGTGTTAAGCAGGTGTGGTAGGTCACAAACCTCCACCCAGCCATCTGATAAAACATCCGTGTGTGACACATTCAGACCATATCAAACTCTGACACACACGCGCACACAGTGGAAGTAACTGCCCCTTTCCAATATGTGTTTGTTCCGCTTCACGTTTTGCTGCCAGCTAAGTTGAGCGTTGTTCTCGGCTAAGAAGGCGTGCACACGCGGTTGACTAAGTACACTCTGTTACCTCAAGCGAACTGTACGAACACACACTACTAAAAGAAACATCGTAAAAAGCACAGAACATCTCAGCGATAGAACTTTATGCCGCCATGGAGTAAGGTAATTATCGACATATGTTCACTTTTCAGCAATGTGGGAGATTACTGTTTAGCCTAGGCTACTTTAAGATACGTCTTATCCCGGAGAAAATCGGTGACAGGTGCAAGCGCTCTCGTTACAGTTGTTTTTATGTTGTTGATGACATACTGTATCCATGAAGGTTTCTGAGTTTCTGAGCACACATCAATTTACATGTTATAAACAAAACATGAGGATAAACAAAAAAATCGTTGTTATTTTTTTAAGGTGACTATCTGCGAGAGAGGTGTTGCAGTAGGCCTACTTGCATTTATATCCTGTTTGTGAAATACAGTCCTCTGAACACTTGCAACAGACCTACTGTACGCATGCGTTATTTACTCTGAGGTGAGCATTTCTACCTGAGGGAAATGGACACACACACACACTGCACAGTAGGTAATTGCAGTTAATCTTCATAGTGTGTCCTTATTATGTCTTTATTCTCCATGTCATGCTTCATCTGACCGCCTGCATTTGAACGCATTTTAATTATTAGAAAAAACATCCATTGCTCTTATACGTAATGATGACATTTTTTATGCCCAGCTTGTGCCCTGTCAATAGTGTAAAGTGTGGCTGGTACAAAATGCATTTGTAATCCCTGTTTTCCTTCTGTGTAATTAAGATTTTCACGTCCTTTTTGCACCAACCTCTTGCACTCAGTAATGGAGGATTCACTCGATCTCAGCTACCTGACAGACACAGAGCAGGCTGCCATCCTGGAGGTTCTGCTGCGGGACTCTGATCTGCGTCGTTGTGACGAGGGCCGCGTAAGGTCAGAGGTGACTTAGGCATTTAAGATGTTATTGATCTAAGGTGAAAGTCAATGCAGCGTCTAATCTAGCCATGAGTATAAATCAACAGCTGTTACTCTATTAATGTCCCATGAAGTTGTGATTTGCTCCCGCTCTCCTTTGGTCCAAAAACTATTTTTCAATAAAATAATAATAATAATTATTTTTTTGCCTTCAGTTTTTGTGACCTTATTGTAGTATTTTAGCAACAGTGCTAAATTTAAAAATGTAATTTGATGTGAATAATATTGAATGTGTAATTAGCCTAATCAATCATAAATTACAGAATTACATTATGCAAATAGGACATGTTTGATTGACCCTTCATACATGTTCGGTCCATGGATTTAAGCCCTCTATAATGTAATTATGTTGATACTAAAGTGTTATAAAATCCTATAGAACACATTCATTGTTAAGTCTATTTCATAAATACACTAGAATGAAAAGGTAGTGGGGGGGGGGGGGGGGGGGGGGGGGGGGGGGGGGGGGGGGGGGGGGGGGGGG
>JAOEHI010001724.1:0-12339 GCA_025447815.1 Percopsis transmontana
GAAAATAACGCTCACTATTTTTCAGTCCAGTCAACCATAATTTCGAGGAGCTAACGTGAACAATGGCAACAGAGAGGAGTGAGGGCCCACTCCAAAGACGGGGAAAGGTAGGGAGAGCAAAGAGGAGGGGCAGATAAGGCAAGAATGTACAGATGGATGGATCAAATGAAAAGGAAAAAAATACAGACAGCAGAAGGCTGTAGAGGAGACAGACCCACACTAAAAGCTTGCAGCTGCATAGAGTACAGCAGGAAAGAAGGGGATAGCAACAGGGGAGAAAAGTGAAAGTCAAAACCACGGTAAGGTTATTATTTGATTTTTTCTTTATTCCAGGAGACAGGATATGACTTGTTTGATGGTAATGACCACGCTAGGTAATTTACCCCCTGTTTCCACAGTAACGGAAAATTATTGTTTTGTTATTATTTAATAAAGCCACATTGTTTCTGACTGAATAACTGGAATGAGTGGAAATCGGCGGCTAAATGTCACAAAATATGGTGGAAGACAAATGTGACAAGATCAATGCTAAATGAGTACATTGCAAAATGGCAGATTTAATTTAAATGTATTTAATGGAACTGATTGTACTGGAGGTGAAATACACATGACAATGCTCTCAATATTACTGATGAATCCGTGTTCTTTAGCATGCAGGTCAGGACAGCTGTCCACTGAGAGACTTTTATTTTGGAGCTGACCAGACGTTCCTGCCATGAACTTGAGCTTGACCTTTGCCCTCTTTCTCCTCCTTAACCCTCACACTGTAGTGGTCATGGTGAGTACAGTGAAATATTGCCTATGTTATGAGCAGTGGTATTACTTTGGCAGGTCTACTATAATCCATAAATGTATTGAATCATATTTTTTCCACCGCAATGCTGACGGCTGATAAAAAAGGGGGTCCTTTGAAGAAATAAAACTTCAGAGAACGGCACCTGTTTCTCATATGCAGCGGTATAACTGTTAGGGCAGATGTGTGCCTGGCACTGACTACAAAGTGCTAAGAAAGCACACTTGGTATTTTCTTTTCTTCACAAAGGTGCTGTTTTTTGTATCCACGGTACTTCAGTGTATGATGCTGTGTCATGTTAATGTATGTTCATATTTCGAGATAGATTGTTTTGACACGACACGATTTGACTTGTTTGTCAATAAGTAGGATACGCAGTGTGTGCAGTGGCATGCACTCTAAGGTGCAGGGATGTCAGGGACATCTGTAGACGTTTTACACATTAGGGGCTTCGGGGGCTTTGCTCAGACATCTTTAGGGGGGTACAGGGGCATATACCCCCCGAGAGAAACATTTTAGAACACGTAAATTACAAAGATGTATTTAATATTTTTGGTGAAAATAAGACTCCTTTAATCTGTCACATAACAATCATACTCTTCAATTTTGTATGTGTGTGTATTGTGTGTTGTGTTTGTGTTTGTGAACGTGTTTGTGTGCGTGTGTGTGTGTGTGTGTGTTAGGCTGGTAGAGCACAGCGAAGGCAGAGGCAAGCTGAAGAGAGCCTCAGACCATATGTTGGCAGAGTGGATCCAGGTGAAAACTTCAGTACTGGAAAAGTCATCATACTGTAGTTACATTTTACTAAAAACATGAATATGATTCATTTTGATAATATAGCTGATGATAATAACTATCAATAATGATAATAAAAAGAAATAAGTATTTATTTTTATTATATTAATATATAATCATTTATCATAAGTATAAATTGTGATTTTCCTTATTTCAGAAAAGCTTTGTGAACTCCTGAAGTGCCACGATCCAGTAGGTTCTTGGTGCCAAGTCATACAGGAAAATGGAGTCCTAATCCCCAGATGTGTTTGTCCTCAGTTTTGCCCACGGTAAAGACCATGTGGCATTTTATAACAGTCTGTTTAATGTATTGTAGTTATTAATTGAGTTGAAATCATAAAACACTGGATGTTTTGGAAGGTACAGATAATTTACTAATTATTTACAATCCAATATGTTAATTTTTATACCAGCCTGCAACAAAGTGGTGATATACAGTATATTGTAAAGTACAAATATTATATTGGTTCATTTTACGTTTATATGGAATTTTTACTGAAACTTAAAATGTAACTCCTATACTATGCATCAACTGCATCACATTTTTCATGTGTAATTTCTCATGTGTTTAGACAGAGGGCGCCAGTGTGCAGTGTTTTGGGAAAGACTTTTGGGAATGAGTGTCTGTTGCATAAAGAATCCTGTCGAAAAAGACGTCGCATTGGACTAGCCCACAAAGGAGCATGTGTTGGTAAAGACACACAAACACGCACGCACACAGGCTCATGTTCTTTTACAGATGCAATCCAATTCTAAGGTAATTAATTTAGTAGTGCGTGTCAGTTCCCAAGGCTAACTGCACAGAAGAGGAGTTTGGTCAATTCCCATACCGTCTCCTGGACTGGTTTTTGCTCCTGAGTCGTATGGGAGAATCCTACACCCCAGCTGCCCCACCTCAGAGCTGCCTCAGCCACGCCCAAAGAACACAGCTTGCTCAGGTAGCAAAGGAAGAGGCTTTAAACAGGCAGTCAACTGAAAACTAAATGATTATAGGCTATAGTACCTGCATTCAATTAGATTAACATCACTTCCCCTATGTAGCACTACATTTTTACATGAATCACTGTAATATTTTCAACCTTCAAAACATTAACAACTAACTATTCCTATAGCTTAAAAGAACACATCAAAGGCATTTTATAGCAAAAAGTTGAAGAATCATGACCGTTCTCACTTTATGTAAAGGATTGTTGTCTTGTTTTCAACATCTCCAATCTTGCTTTATAGATTCAAGAAATTAAAATCTTAACAACCGAAATGACAAGTTCTTGTTGAATACATGGTGTGGCTTTTCACAGAGTGAAACGTTGGCTTTTAACACATAAATAGGACATTGTCAGAAATCACTAAATTATTCAATAAGAAAGTGAACGGAGGGGTAACTTAATAGCCTGCCCTCCTGCCTGACCACCTGACCTCGTGCCCTTTGCTGAATGGTGAGTCATCCATGGTGAGCCATCCGTGATGTCACCAGCGGTCAAGTGATTTTATAATCTATAAAAAATTGTTATTCATAGCCACAATGGTTTAATTTCATAATGGATTGAAGAAAATGTATAAATATTTAGGGAACTAGACCATTTTCTCTCCATGCTACAGTGGCAGTGAGCCATTTAGCTCTCCCCGCCTCTGTCTTTTGCTTTAGTGGAGGTTTGCCTTGCTGGACAGGAACAATGATGGCAGGTTAAGCCGGAGGGACCTGAGGAAACTGCGTTACAAGAGGATGCCTCTGGAGCACTGTGCTGCCCGGTTCTTCCAGTAAGTTCCCCTGCCAAAGGTCGCCCTAACAAGCTGACAAAGGTTTGAGGACGGCTTGTGTTTCAGATTTAAATCTGCAACGGATAAATTGGCAAATTGGCGGCCTCTCTGGTCACGAGACGCAAC
Source organism: Percopsis transmontana (assembly GCA_025447815.1). Lineage (NCBI taxonomy): Eukaryota > Metazoa > Chordata > Actinopteri > Percopsiformes > Percopsidae > Percopsis > Percopsis transmontana. Next base: position 3,473 of record JAOEHI010001724.1, read on the forward strand.
TGCAATATGTTTTTGAAAGCTGTCAGATTATTTGGGGATTTTCAGCTGACCTCTCTTTCTTTTCATTTTTCTTATCTTTTGTTTCTGTTTATTGGAGAAAAAATGTTTACGTGAAGCATTGTTCATGGTGGTTAGAACACCTTTCCTGATAAATGAGGGGCCAATACATTTTCTCTCACAGAGACACTAGTATCGGCAAATCAGAGGGCGGTTTCATGTTACGTTGTTGGTTTCACTGGGGTCTTGATAAGATCAACTCCAGTCATAGTTTGGATTGTTTACTTATATATAACTATCACATCAAACACAGCTTTTTGAGAACATAAAAAAAATGGGTTGACAATATTCTATATGCGTTTTCAGTGGGATTTTGTCATGTGACACAGTCTGTTAATTCCAATTAGAAAGCCTAAGACAGCGATCTTCTAAGCAGATCTGTTTCACATGGAGTTGGTCCTCGGCACAGGGCTGAAGCTCGAAGGGGTTAAAAATGTCTCACCCTGTGACGATTCAGCCGTGCTCTGTGACCATGTCACACCTCCCACCATCCATCCACTCGTCCTCTGTGCCAATCAACCCCCTTTCCTGCCCCCCCTTCCAGCACCCCCTCTCGCATGACCGCCATCCCTCTATAATCGAGGTCCTCCTCCATCTTTAAGCCCTCCAGCCATCCCCTTCCTTCCTTCCTTCCTTCCCACTCTCCTCTCCTCCTCTTCTTCCCCGTCCTTCTCTCTGGTATACTCAAACGCACTCCCCATTCATCTTATCTTTAGTCTCTCATCTGTCCCTCAATCGCTCTCTCCATTTTCTGTCTCTGTATACCCCCCCCCCCCCCAATACTCCCCACCCCTATTTCTCTGCCAATGACAGGTTTTGTGTGCGTCCGTGAGGCTGTTGGTGTGTGTTTGTGTGTGTGTGTGTGTGTGCTGGCTGTGTCAATGTCAACCCATTTCCAGCAATGATAATGTTTATTACCCACTGTGCCTGTGGATTAGCTCAAATGGAAGTAGTACCCTTCACACACGCCGCTGGGGGCTGAAAGACAATGACTGATAAGACGCACCGACACTGTTGTGGTTACACCTAGCAGTATGTCTGTAGGACTATACTGCACTGTGTGTGTGTGTGTGTGTGTGTGTGTGTGTACTTGGCAGGTTGGCGCATAAATGTGTGATTGTGTGTGTGTGTGTGTGTGTGCGCGTGCTTGCCAGCCTCATATGGCATGTACATGTGTGAATATACATTGTATGTGTGTGTGTGTGTGTGTGCGCATATTCTCTGTGTGTGTGTGCACATGCTTGCACATACATGTGTAATGTACATTGTGTGTGTGTGTGTGTGTGTGCATTGGCAAGTAAACATGCCAGGTTGACTCATGCATGTGTGCATTTCTATTGTCTATGTATATTTGCATTTCCATTTACAGCAGTTAGCAGATTGCTTTTATCCAAAGCAATAGCTGAATAGGTCATACACCAGTAATCATAAGCAAACAACATTCTGTTAGAATAATGACAGCAGCATGTCATCAGGCCTAACTTAGCTATACATTTTGTAACATGCATTACCACCATATGATTCAATCCTCAAAATAATCGCTAACAGCCTGAATACCATGTATATGTGTGTATGTCTGTGTGGGGGTGTGTGCGTCAGGAAGAATAGGAGCATAAATTAGTATGTCTGAATCTGTGCGTGTGTGTGTATGTGTGTGTGTGTGTTTGTGTGTATGTGTGTGTGTGCATTTCCATTATGTGTGTGAGTCAGAAGGTACAGGAGCACACATGACCATATCTGAGCGTGTGCCGCTTATTGGTTGAGGACTTTTAACGATAGCAGACAGCCGTGCATCGTGGTGTGTTGCTGCATTGTGCTGTGTGTGCAGGTCATGTGACCGCAACAGGAACAGGAAGGTGACCCTGGGAGAGTGGTCGTCCTGTCTAGTGGACCGATCGGAAGCCTGGTTCTTTAGCTTTATGTGTGAGTGACATTTACACCTGTCCTTGTCATATAGTAGTCATGTAGTGTGTCCTATACAGTGTGTGTGTGCACCTTTCTTGGGTTAATATTTATCTGTCATTTAGATATACAGAGATATATAGACAAGACTGTATAGACAAACAACTTCTCTGTTATGTTAATAACACTGATTTTCAACAGCAATGAAAATGGGCTCCCGAAAAATGTGCCATATGACCAAGGATCGCCGACTTTGACAAGGACGACGAAAACGTCGGCAGCTCCTTTCTTTCAAGAGGCATCTCTCTGAGGAAAATCAAAAGAAACTCCATTAGTCATTCTGAACAACAGCAAGATGAACATTATTCATTCATTTCCTCTATTGCTAAAAGATACTATCTGTTCAATCGAGCATTGCAGCCAGAATATTTCTGATTTATGACATCATTCCAAAACTCTCGTGGCTGCCTTTGAATGCCTTTGAATGTCAGAGGAAATGGTTCTAATAAATGTCCACATGACTGGCTGACCCTATTGACCTGCCCAGTCGTACTAACCCATTTTTGGGGTGACCCCTGCCCAAATAAGGACCTCTGGGTCTAATCAATTTTCCCTATGAGAAAAATGAATGGCGTTTTCAATATTCGCACTTACCACAGTCTGTGATTAACTCATGCATTACAAGCTTACACATTTTGTCGAAGGCACAGATTCCCACTGGATAATGCTAGTGTTTGTCAATTACGAGACCGTCAAAGTAAGCATTTTGCTACATGCAAGATATCCCTCCAGCGCATATAAAACACCTCACTACGTCACTTGAATCACCTCATCATCATGTAATAATAATATAGCAACTTAGTAAGGGCCAAAATGTTTTACAGCTTTGGTATTCTTTTTCAAGAATAACCAAAAGAGTTTGGGAAGGGGTGACGTGCTTAAAATGTGCCGGCAGCTGACTTTTAACTTTCTGTGCTCCTATTACTTTGTTAATTTAGACCCGGAAGGCACTGCCGATGCGAGCAGTAACGACACGACTTTACTGGTCTATTGTTGACAGTTACTGTACATATTCAGTGTGTGTGTGTGTGTGTGTGTGTGTGTGTGTGTGTGTTTGTGTGTGTGTGTGTGTTGTGTTCTGGGCTAACTTCAGTTCCACTCAGGCTTTGCTAGCAAAACAATCGTCCTAAAAAGCTGAGACATCCTATTGGATTATTGGGACAACCACGATTGTTTTTAGCACTGAGCATCTATGATTCCCATGACACTTTGCAAGCACAGGCTACACAGCTTTATTGAGTAGTTTGCCCCCAGACTGCAATCATGGCTTGGTTTCGCTTTTCATCACATCCATAGGATTTTGAATCCAGGAATAAATTGATATAGTGTGAAATTTTATGAATGTTTATGTCTAGAGCGTCAAATCACAGCGCCTGTAGACTTGTGGGAGATTTTAAATAAAGTCTTAAAGGGATAAAACTGGATTCCCAACGAAAAGGAATGCACATGACATTCTGTAGATTACAGCTACCTTACTGTGCTATATTTTGTTAAATAAGCTAGTTTAGGTTTCACTTCAGCTCCCTATACAATGCTGAAGAACCAAAAGCAAACAACCAATTAAAACTGAGAGCGTAAAGGTGCGATGTCTGTCAGTGCAATGGAGCGGAATAGATACAAGATAGAAGGAAATTATAGATAAATCTAAGAAGGCATGATCTCAGTGTCAGAAAACGTGACTGTGGAAAGAGGAGACGGATAATAAAGGCTGTAGAACACACGGTAGGAGAATGGAGAACGCTGTGGTGATGCACTGGAGGAGAAACAACTTGGGAGAGGAAAGAGACCGGAGAAGAAGAGAGATGTACAAAGTGAGTTTGTGAAAGAAGTGGACGAGGTAATGCACTGTAAATGGGAGGTGCCAGTAATGGAGTAATGCATAAAAAATGGATCAGAGTAAGACAGGGCAGGAGCTGGGCGGGTGAGGGGGGCGGTTGCTGAGAAAGTGGGAGGAATCGCGGAGAGAGGGAATGTAGCGAAGAAAAGAGCTTTTGATGCTGCGTCGCATTTCTTTTACAGCGGGCGCAGTAAATAGTGGCTCGCAACATAAAGCAGAATTTGAGAAATGCCTAACCTCTGCCAAGGTCGAGAAACTTGTTTATGACAAGTGGGCCGACTTCTCCCTGCATTCCCGTTATGAAAACTCTTGTCTTGGTTTTTGCATCTTGTTTTGTCTATGCGTGATCAAGTGCCTGTGTGTGTGTGTGTGTGTGTGTGTTTTGGTGGTCCAAGATCAATGGGGTTTTTTATGTGGCCTGGGGTGGGTTTTTTGCTACCACTGATGTCTCTGGACTAATTAGCCTTCACTTTTACTTTGCCTGAAGGATGTGTGTGTGTGTGTGTGTGTGTGGGAGGGGGATGATAAAGAAGAAAAAGAAGATAGATTTCAAAATTCAACAGCTGCAGATACGCTGCGGACACGAGGCAAAATGAGGAGAACTGCTTGCTGTAAATGTGTCAAGCAAAAACAGAATATGCATCATACAGAAGTATTAAAAAAAGATTCCTTTGCCCTCAGATTTGAAACTCATCACTTCTATGAGCGGTGGGGCGGAAAACAAGTCAAAATGCAAGAAAGAAAACATCTAGATGCACTGTAGAGCAGTGTTTCTCAGATGGGAGCACACGTACCCTTAGCCCAGGGTACTTGGAGGTCATATAATTTAAAAAAAATAATGAAAAGATTTTTAGATATATACTTTTTGGGATATATACATTTTGAAAATTTCAATGTTTCGACATGATAGTAATTAAAAATTTCCCAATTACAAATATTGCTTCTATATATTCCTTGTAAACCCTACCAGACACGGTATCCCTTTCCTCTGTCTGCTAAAGGGGTACTAAAGGTGTCTTGGTAAATGATTGAAAGGGGGTAGCCTAGAGAGGCCAAAAAGTTTTGAGAGCAACAGCTGTGTATTTTGATATCTGCTAGTGATATCTGTGATATCAGTGCGGGCTGTCCGCTGTGAGAACGGGGTGTTCAATAAAAGTCCCCCCCCCCAACAAACCATCACTCTCAACCGCTCCGTGACTCTCCCGGGGGACCAGCCTCTTTATCAGAGAAAATAAAATGAGTTGTCGGTGGGGAGGGGGGGGGGTTCGGGGGCAGGCCTCCCATCCTCCCTCAAGCCACCCTTCTTTCTTTGTGTCTCCCCCACTCTCATTACCTCAGGACCACCATGTCTCCACCCACATTTAGTACCACCCCCCCCCCCCCCCCCCCCCCCCCCCCCCACCCACCACCCCGGCGCGTGTCGGTTGGCAGCCTGCGTGCCCCCGCATTCGTGTCCTTGTCAACCGCGCACCCCCCCACACACACACACACACAATCAAACACATGCACACACACACGCCATCGTTTAGTAACCGGTGATCCGATCTGTAATGTTTGGCTTGCATCTAACTCTCACACGCACACACACACACACGCACACGACGCACACGCACACTCCCAGGGGACACTCCGCCAGCACAGCAGCAGATGGGCGGCTGGCGACGATATGCTGTTAAAAATAAAGACTCCCGTTAACCCGTCGTCAGCTAGCGCGCCTCGTTCCCCCCTCCCCGCTCATCCCTCCGTCATTCCCTCCGTCTCTCTTTGCTATTCCTCATGCTCCCAACGTGTCTACAAAGCTTGTCGTCGTCTGGCGCGGTAGGATTTTGTATGGAGATTAGCGGTGGATTTGGCATGCAGAATCCCAATCGCTGCAGTGTTTCGTTAAGGGGGGCCCATCTTTCCATTTTTCCAACACCTGTTGTTAGGTCGGACCTGCAGGCTAGGGATCATTGCGTGCCAAACAACCAGTGTGGGATCTTATATATGAAGATATATAGAGAGGTAGGGACGTTATAAAGTCGGAGGGTTAACAAAAGTTCAGTATTGCTTCGAAGCTCTGCACACACACACCCATTACAACATGCCAATATATCAGTGTATGAAAAACACGAGGCCAAAGACCACCGGATGTTTAATACATGGTTTTCATAAAGAACCCCCCCCCCCACCTTGCATTATGCATGCCTTGTAAGCAGACATCAATAATAGATGAACGGGCGGGTTTCTTTTCATGCAATTATGCCAGTGAATATTTCACTCGCGCCCCCTTGTCGCTCGCTCGCCGGACGAAGTTTGTCCGTTGACTGTTTGTCGATAAATTATTAAAAGGCAACACGGGGGAGGGGGTGGGGGCGGGGTTAAGCTATTGGATCAAAAGAAATAATCAGGGCAGTCCCGGTGGCACAGATAGAGCCGCAAAGAGGATCTCCGTAGTTCCAAGTGTGTGTGTTTGCATCAATTCCAGGACGAGTTGTTTGACAGATATCCAATGTCCTCTACACACAGCCTACAAAGTGTTTTATACATCACCCCTTTTTACAAGTCCCGCCATCGTGACACTGTAATTCGTCCCTGTTCCCGCCAACTGTAGTAAACATAGGCGAAACACAACTCAATCCACTTGTGTAGACATTGTATATGAGTGGAACAGCCCCCGGCTCCAAGGTTAATCAGAATCCAGCCTGCAAAAGCAGCTGCCATATCGGGTTCTGCCAGACTGTAAACTTCCAGAACATCAGAGGGACCGTAAAGTGGGCCAGGGTGATGAAGAGGGATTGAGAAGGATGGAGAGAGGAAGGCTGGCGGCTTTGAAAGAGAGTCCAGCACCAGGCAGTGGTTCCGGACTTTAAAAAAATAATAATAATAAGTAGCAACATCCGGCCACTGCACCTCAAATGATACGTAGTGCGTACCGTATATTTGAATGCCACTTGCGTGTACTCTTTGTTGTGATATTTTGAGCCAAACAATTGCAGACACAGGGTCACAGAGAGACACGGAAAGGTGATCTCATATTTGATCATGCGGCCAGAATATTCCCACTGGGCGGATTGGGTCCCATTCAGAGTGCCCTCAATAGCACCATACTGAAGGACCTGTGAATGAGTGGGAAAAAGGCCTTATCACAGAACGCAGAGAGGGGGAAGGAGCACACAATGCAACAGGGCTCTTTTTTATTTTTTCCCCCGACAATATAAATTAAAGGACTCATGAGAGAAAGAGAGAGAGAGAGAGAGAGAGAGAGAGAGAGGAACAGAGAGAGAGAGAGAGAGAGAAAGAGAGAGAGAGGGGAACAGAGAGAGAGAGAGTACAGAATATGAGGCCTGTCACAGACACTGTCACAGACACTGTAACACAATGTAGACCTTTATGTTATTGACATTGAAGCATGATTCGTGTACAACCACAACCTTTTGTGATGGTTGTTTTTGGCACTAAATATTTTTCCCCCCAGCTATCAGTTGCCTAAAAGAAAGAAGTGTTATATATTTCAGCAAATAAACTGTGGTGTTTTTTAGTCGAGATAGAGTTACAGTTAGTCCTCCGCTTTTATTCAGAGGCGTCCTGCACCTGAACAAACAAGTGATAAGAAAGAGCACAAAGACAACGAAACAGAGAATGGTTAATCGGGGGTAAGTTTTACATCGCCATCGTTTCCTCACAGTTTTTAATGACGCCAACACACACATGCGCTCGCGCGCTCACACACGCACACACGCAGTTTTTATCTCTCTCGTAGCCACCCCCACTCTACGACCATCAGCTTCTTTATGCATTGCTCACCCACTCAGCGCACGCACACACACACAAACACACACACACAACAGCCGCTTGTGTGAATGGTAAGCACATGGCACTCGACACCGGAGGACTAGACTAAAGAAAAGGAGGATTTGAGGGGGAAGTAGAAGAATAGAAACAAGCAGACAAGGGGGAGGGCTTTATTGACAGGCTGACATTCACACACACACACACACACACACACATACACACACACACACACACTTCTCCACGTGAGAGAGATAAAGAGAGAACAGGCAAGCCAGGATAGGAGCAGAGAGAGGGAACCACACAGAAGCCCTCACAGGGGAGAGACACGGGGGCACAGAGGGACTCGGCTCTGGGACCCGGCCCGGCCCGAGACTCCTCCTGAAGAAGTGAGGAGGACCTGCCAGCCCAGCCCGAAGGGAGAAGGGGGCGAGTCGCGAGGAGCAGCCGGCAACAACCTGCTGTTGCTCCTCCTCTCCTCTCCTCCTGGCAGCCTCCCTTCCCTCGCTCTCTCCCGTCCCTCTCCTCCCTCTCTCTCTCTCTCTCTCCCTCATTTGATCCCGTCCCTCACTTCCTGCCGCCGGAGAGAGAGAGAGAGAGAGAGCGAGAGAGAGCTTGCACTGAGTGCTGAAGGTAAGGGGATACATGCATGCTTTCTGTTGTCCTTATATGAGTGTGTCTCTGTGACTGTGTCTCCAATTTCCAATTTTCGCATTAATCGACAACTTCTTTATCAACCTCAGTCATTTAATTGCGGTCTCTGGAACTGTAAAAAAAAAATTCTAGTGATTTGGGGTTGTTTAAAGTGTATTTGGGATTTGGGTTTGTTAAAAGGGATTTGTATTTGTTGCTGGTGAAGGATAACCAACAGTTTTCAACATATTTCGTCCTTCTGTATTGTCAATATCCTACCCATCTTTCTCCATACATTTCTGCGGCTTTAGGTCTGTGCACGTGTCTTTGTTTATTGGAGTTTTGTGCTCTCCTTCTCCTGTCATCTAAGCGGCAATATGAGAGCATATAGAGTATTGGTTGCAAAGAGACGAGACATATGTATTGAGGGAGGACACTATAACAAGATACTGTGAATGTGCATGTGACTGTGTGTGTGTGTCTGTATGTGTGTGTGTGTGTGTGTGTGTGTGTGTGTGTGTGTGTGAGGGAGAGGAAGAATGAAAGAGGGAAGAGAGAGGAGGAGTTATGACGAACACCTTTCTTATTCCATAGGTCTAGCGATATA
>JAOEHI010001725.1:0-12337 GCA_025447815.1 Percopsis transmontana
GGCGTCATCGCTCCACCCTCAGTGCGAATAAATAGAAATTGCTGTGGAATTTAATAACATTATTAGACTTCAGTGTTGTACATGCTACCAGTAGGCTATTTTGACCATACTGTACATACAGTGGGGTTCAAAAGTCCACTACCAAGATCTGGTCAAACTAAAGAAATTTTTTTGAAGTAGTAGTTGACACATTCTGCAACATATTGAGTGAGAAGTTAGAAACGTGACCAATTACTGCTCACTGTTTCCCAACAAGGCAGGATGTGTTTGGTAAAACATAAAGAAAAATATTTGTAAAAAATAACATGAGATGAAGTTGTTTTATTAAAAATAGAATCTCAAAGAGAACTTCATGCATCTCTATGGTTTGTAAGGTGAGCTTGAGCTGTTCTTTGGCCTCCTTCTTCATTCCTAGTATTAGCCAAGTTGTTACACCACAATGGCACCAAGCAATGGAACACATAAAGGCACGAAGAACCACTAGCCTTCTGCACTAAGAAAGTAAAAGTTCAGTCTTCAATTGTCAGCAGAAAAAAATTAACTCATTGAGGGTAGGATTGTTTTGAGTTAGATAACTTAACTTAAAAACGTGTTTTTCACAAAACCAACCAGATTCATGTTTTACATAATTTTATGTCAATTATTAATATTTTTTACATAACGATAAACATGGACAGATTTTACAATGTCCATTTGACTGACAGGTGAACATATTTCATGCCAAATATAATTCTTGAACCTAGGAAGCTTCCCAAAGTCTAGAAGAACAACACAAGTGATTTCTCCCAGGGCTTTTCCCCCAAGCAAACACAGTGCAAAGGTGGCTTCTTGGTTCAGATGGTGAAAGGAATTGCTCAGATGGCACATTCAGGCAGCCACCCTGCTCTTATATGCCTATAGTGTTCAACCTTTATTGGGTCATGTTTGGAGGTGTGTGATATTTTATCAGCGGCAATGTGCATAAGAAGAGAGAATAATTACCCTGGTCTTCCATAAAGAGATGGTTGTCTTGTGGAGCACAGCTTGTGTTAAGCAGGGTGTCTCTCCGCTGTGGGTGGGTTTTGTGGAAAATATTAACACAACACCCTGGCTCCTATTCAGTAGGTTCATTTCATCCAGAAGGATTGCCAGCAGTGTGAAAGAGTTCATGACTCGCAGACTGCTCACCACTGGCTAGCAAAATAACACTTTGGGTTGATTGGGTTTTTCACAGTCGGTGCCCTTCCTAAATGTTTTTAGTAGCCTGTACATTACCATGAAAAACTGAGGATTCTAGCATGTATTTTTTACATGTTTATGTTTCATTCATCATGCCTCGTGAATATATTATACCAACATTAATGATTACTTTGAGTGTTTGGTCTATAGCATTCTAGCCAAAATGTAATAGACAGACAGACCGTAATATAACACGATATCTCGTTGCTTTGAGAGGAAACCTCCAGCCTACAGTTGCTGCAGTTTTAAAAATCTAATTAATGCAATAAAGTTGAGATTTATTAAAGTTTCTAGTTAGAATGGTAATGCATGATTCTTCTGATTATATAATATAATCTCTTTTCACTACTTCTTCTACTGTTAATCATGCATTGTACACTATTAAATTTAATTATTACAACTCCTAATATATGCAGTTAAAAGAAGTAATGTTTTTTTGTTATTTCATTTTACACATTGTGTGTATAAGCATTCTTCTACATATGCCTGTTACAGTGATGTACCTCCAGTTGAAAGCTATAGTTATTTTTTTTTTCAGATTACAATGAAGCTACAAAACCACCCCAAGCTATCAAAAGAATAAGGCTTTCTCATAGTGTGCAGCCAGAGCCTAGTGGCTGCAGGAGCAGGTGTCAGATCTGATAGACCTGTGCCAGGTTCTCCAGAACTTATTTTAGATTTTTTTTCATGTTGCAGCTGTGATGGGAATACTATGAGGTGGTACCTTGGGTCCAGTGTTCCAACTTTAAGGTCTCTCTCAGATCCGTCTGTTTTATTTGGCTTTTGTACTTTTTGTGCACGCACTAAAAACCTCCCCACCCATGTTTCCCTCACACTAGTGTTCATATCAACACCTCCAATTATTTTTGCTACAACACAACACATTCTGGCTTTGTAGTGAACGCAGTCACCATAGGCACCTGGGTTTGATTCCCAACTTAGTTCACAGCTAGCCTTGATCAAGTCCCTGTGGAACAGAGCCGCACCGCCACACAACTCTTTGGAATGTGTGGCGGTGCGGCGCCAAATCACTAAACATAATTCTTCTGCCTGCGATATGTGGGATCTGGAAACTGGGCTGGATCACATGTAGAACTATGGTTAAAGGGGTAGAATGTCCAGTGGAGGCAGAGTGGGCAAAAGACGGGTCCCTGTGATGTGATTACATGTGTACTTTGTTTAATTGTGAAATCAAAAAATGATACCATGTCTAGTGAAACCAGCTACAATGTTGACCTTTTGTTAAACCCTCAACTCTGTAGCTTCCTTACCACAATATACCGTCAACCCTCACACTGATTGTTTATATGAAATAACCAAATGGACCAAAAACTAGCAGTTTGTATCCCTTTAAAGAATAGGCAGAAATTAGAGCCAATGAGAGAAAAGGCCACGCCATAGTTGAGCTGCAGCCAAGTTATTGTGCCAAACCCAGTTCCTCTGATGTTCCTCTGAGCTGAGAAAATAGATTCTCCACAAGTTGTCTCTGGTGAGGATGTTTTATAGACACTCCTCTATTCATTAGCGCTTCCAGCAGGTCTAGGAATTCAAATTGGTGACAAAATGCACCCCACAATATAGACTAGGAATCCAGTCCTTGCACATTATCCTAATTATTATTCATCTTTAAAAGTGAGTAAGTGGCCTAGACACCGAACAGCATATAGTACGTAAGCAACTGTGAATTTATAATCTATTTTGTTCTGTCTATTCTCTGTGGTGGTCCAACAACTGCTGTTTGATAAGATATTACTACCTGTGCACCACTTACTTACCTGTTACTGTACCTGTCAAGCATTTTGAAAGAAGACAGATGAGATTATTGCATTAAAGGAATTTATTATGAGCTTAGTTGGGGTTGTAAGGCGATGCTATCATTGCTTTGAGGTGATAAGTGAAATCATTACTGATGCTGGCGTTATGAATACAACGAAGTATTATTATTTTTTTATGTATGTAGAATATCATTTTCCAATACTAACAAATAACAATGAATGGATATTGGTTCAGGCATTTAAACAATAGATTGTTGGACTGGGTGGTGGACCAAAAGCCGAAAGGTCATGGGTTCAATCCCTGAATTTTTGCATATTAGGTGCACTTTTCAACCTCTCAATATCACTAGACACTGTGTGATGTGCACAGATTAGTCTCGACAGCTTTAGAGACCACCGTGCCTTTTACCTTAATTTTCCCCTTTTGCACATTTATTTACCTGTGTGTTTGACATATTCTGGGAGAGAAATGTGGAACGATATGGCATAAGGGCTCAGAGCTCCACAGAGAGCCTCTGTGCAGGTGAGAAATGGGTTCCCCCAAGCCAGCCTGCCGAGCAGAGTGCTGCTTAATGGGCTCGGAGAGGGATGCACTGTGGGCCAAAAGTGCCCAGGTGCCGCCGTGATTCTTCACCCTTGCCTGTATATGCTAATGCATTCCACTACTCCTTCTTACTCTAGCTAGTTATTGGGAACTGGCAACACATAGCTCACTTAGCAGTTTCTATAAGTGAGGGCAAAAGGGCAAGGACAGCTCCCAGTGACACCCAGTGATGTTCCGTTGTACTTTTTATGCAATATTTATGTACTTTCCTTAATAATTGCAAAGTCCAATTGCTTTACTTTACGTAATAACAACACTGGTTTGTAGTGTAGTTGTAGGGGGGTGGTTCTCTGTCATTTTCAGAACCAAATTGTACAACATTGATACGTGTGGGGGTTACATTTGAAAAAAAATACGGTCAAAATCCAAAGACGCATGCACATAGCAAGTGTGAAAATCTCCGAGCCCTGGTGGAGCCATTGTTTTCCCCAGGAGAGCAGTGATGCGTAACGCTCAAACCAGGCCGCGGAGCGTTTTGCTCACGGTTCACACAATTTGAACTTCAACCCCGTTGCCGCTGACCTTTCTGAGCATGACATATTACAGCATGATGTAACTTTAGATCAGCGCCAAGAGTAATGTATTTTATGCGCCTCTGAGTTCCCAGCCTCTACGACACAATACTGAAATCCAACACTGAAATAAGCTCATTGAAAAATCTGCTCCAAACGGGCTGCTGTTATGTAGTCATTTCCGCCTTGTCATGTAGTCATTTCCACCTTGCAAATGTAGGCCTATACTATATTAGCAAGATTTCTAAACATAGCCTTCATTACATACATTCATTTTTTTCTGCTTGATCAATCACTTGAGGTGTCACCTGCCTTGTGTTATTTGACAAAGCTACAATGTCCAAGATGGCAAATCAAAAATCCTCTGTTTCCATAGTAACTCTCTTCCCGATACATACACCTCATCACTTCCCGTTTACATATTGCACCACTGTACATGCTTATGGTTTCGCTTCACGGTTAAACTTCTATTTTAACAGGGAGGTCATACTGAGACGGATGTCTCTTTTACAGATGAGCCCTGCATACTCCGCACATATTGACTCACAGTACAATTGTACAATAACCAATTAGATAGAAAAAACAGACACAGTTCTCAGTGAATATGTTATTGATCAGCCCTTTGTAGTGGCTTAGGGGAACCAATTCAGATAGATTTCATTTTTGTGGAGCGTAATATTTAAAAGGTGCTTTAAGTATTTCTCTCCTGACAAGAAGAGTTTTTTAAGAGTTTATCCTCCAGTCTAGTGGAGTAGATGCAGCTCTGTTAACAAGGCTTGCTATTCTTGCTATGCTCACTCCAAAGCAGTGGGGGGGTTAGGCAGAAAGTGTGCGCTGTTACAGGTTCATGGTGACAACAAGGACCCAATCAGGATTTACATTTGGTGTATCTAAAGCTAAGAAACCCAGTGACCTAGTGCCAACATTGCTGTGCCTAGCAGTAATCTGAGAATATTAAAAGCAATTAAAATGTAATAGGCTATGTTGCCAAAAAATCTTAGCCTATGCAACTTTAATTAAGACATAATGAATAGCCCTCTGTTTGAAGGATTATCTTAATCTGTTTTATTGACAGGGGTAATGATCAAGGGGGCGGAGTTTTCACCTCATTCATTAGAATAAGGACTGAGGAATGGGATAGAGTGGTTCAGTGAAGAAGCAGTGAGTGAAAGAGTAGATTTAAAGCATGGTATCCACTTTCTTCAAAATCGACAAACACGGCCATCTTCTGAGGTTTCACTTTGAAAGGCAAATGGACGAAAGGCTCCACAAGAGCCATGTAGCTGTCTCCATTAATAAAACCCAGAGACCAAAATCCATCCTTGGGGAATGTTGTGACGCTTCTTCTTCCTTTTGACTGACTTTGTGACCACTCCTAAACTCCAGTTCGTCTTTCCTTTAACGTCAACCTCATAGTGAAATGTCCCAGAGGAGTAGCTCTGCCTTTCTAAGCCACCGAAACAGGTAGAACATCTCTCTGGGTTGTTTGGGAGCTTCTTCTTCACACTATCATCATAAACTTGTTTTTCATCCTTAGATACAGCCAGGTGACAGTATGTGGTGTCACAATCTAGAGTCACATCCACTGCATCCAGGTGGACTTTCTTCACTTCAGCACTGTCAGGGCTCCGACCACATCCCCCTGTATATGATGGATGATCTTCCTTCAGCGCTGTCCATTCCTTGGTGTTATAGGACTAATGGAGATGGAGATTATAGGAGATGGAGAGCTCTGGAGGAAGTGAAGGTGATCTTCATGTGTCTCACATCTGCTCCAGGTCAGATCTCCTCTTATTTAGCTTAATGAGTTCCTGCTCCAGCTCTTTGATGAAGCCTTCAGCTTGTCTCTCCTTAGATGTTTGTTTGTCTCGGATTGTAGAGGTGAGATCAGCCTGACCCCTCTCGATGCAGCTCTTGAAAGCATTGACATTGAATGCAGGGTCAATCAGCCAATGTCTCTTCAAGTGTTTGACTCTCTGATATGGATCCAGGTGTATTTCTCAGTAAGACATTACACACTCCAGGTTAGCTTAGGTCTTCCATTGAAGCTCTCTTTGCTCAGCGGACATCTCCACTCATTCTTATAGCTCCAGTGCTGTGTGACGCAGGTTTTACAGAAGTTGTGGCCACAAGGTATGGTGACTGGATGGTAATTCCTACAAATTGACCAGCTGAATTTAATTTCAAGCAAGGGAGGGAAGCCACGGGTCCTGAGATAATACATTGCTTACCTGACTCATAGAGAGTGTTTGTAAGGCCCATAAAATAAAATGGGGTATAAAACTCTTGTGTTTCAGCTGATGAATGGTTGGGGGCTTGGTATGCAAACACATAGTCAGCTTTGTTGTAAATCAAAACAACATAGTCACCTAACAGTAGTTTATCAGGCAGGTTGCAAAGTGAAACCTTTGTCAGCCATTGACCAGTGAAATTCATTACATTTAATGATGGCTCTCGTACATTTTCTGGGCCAATTCAAACAGGAAACAGTGGGAGCTGTGCCTCCTGTCCCAGGCTAACAACTAAAGAGTACAAGCTTTCAGCAGCACTTTCAGCAAATGAACAGAAGTCGTAGGAAATGCTCAACGTCAATCCATGGCCCTGGCCTCCTAAACACAACATGCAGAAATGTTGCTGTTAGCAGGCATATGAAAAAACAAACCTAAGGGGTGCTTGAAGAAATTAGCAGTCCATCAGCCTTGATGATGGATGGATGATTTTAAAATGACTAAAAAGCACGTTAGGAAGAGGTCCCCATATTTAACGCCTACTTGGGCACAGGCTGAGGGGGCCCGTTAATCTATCCAGCTTTTTTTTAATTTTGCAATGTTTTCAGACAATATAACAATATAATCTCCTTAAACAAAAGGAGAAACTCACTGTGATAATCAGATGGCATTTGATACTATAGTACAGTATGTTCCTTAGGGCTGCAAATTGCAAACAACAAATGGTCTGTTAAAAAGCTTTCACTCCACTTCTGATTAACATGAATGGCCCAGTTAGCAAAATCAAAAGACTTCTGAAACTCAACAGCAAGCACATGCAGGCCTTTTCCTCTGTAATATGATTCTTCTCACCATGCATATACTGTATGGCACGGACATGATTAAGGGTTGCCTTGTAATACAGTTGTTTTTCTACTTGCCAATGCCATGCTAATGAACAGTGCTAATCATATTGATTAGTCAACAGTCAAAGGGGTAATTATTACTTGAATTAGATCTTTCTGGTGTCTAGGAATGGGACACAAATTGGATTCACACCAAAGTGAGGGCAATCTCCTGAACAAGTGAAACAAAGTTTATTCCTTGGAGGTCTCAGGAGGCAGAATTGTTTTAATTCATGAATTAAATTAATTAGTTGTGTATCTTTCATTTCAAATTCTAATTCTGCCTTTGATATCATGGTGCATAAAGATTTACAACCAAGGAAAAAGGTTTTAGAATATATTATAAAAAGCTTTCCAAAAGCTCTACAATAATTTGTTGTTATTTTTTTAGCATAGTTTAATTTAAATAGAACCATAGAAAAAATTAAGACACCACTGCATATTTATGCCTCTTTGTTATTCACTTGACATAACTCTATGTAAAAGGACACACAATAAGGATGTCACATCAACACATTTACTGTATAGCAGCAGGACATTCAAGTCAAAGGTCAATGGGTGAAAATGTCTTTCTATAAGAATTTTATAGTGGATTAAAACCACTGAATGCTGGCTGGCAAAAGGTTGTAAATGCTGCAGTTACAATGCAGGCCGCTTTGAACTTCGAGTACGACATGTCAAAGTAGTTGTTGAACTTGTAGTGGGAAGTTTGTAAAATAGAATACGTTTTTTGGAGGGTATGGTATCAGAGACGCAGGAGAATTGAAGACTCCACAGGGGGTCTTGTGGTACTGCTGTTGCTTTTGTGTGTTTTTTTTTTTTTGTCCTTGTCACAGGAAACAGAAAACTGGCAGAGACACAAAGACACAAAGTTTTCCCTTTGGGATTCAGAGTAACTTTTGAGACTACTGCTTTTCATCAAGAAGCCATTTTTTAAGCAATTGCAGCGCATTAAATCCCTAGTAATCTGTAAAATGTGCAAGGCTATTGCTTGGCTATTTCACTTTCTCCAGACTTCTCTGCCCTTAAGGGATTAGCAGGCTGCTATGGCCTCCATTCAACCATAGTGAGTGTTACTCAAGGGCTAGTAAAGTAATCACATACACTCCCAAGGCATGTTGGGGTGAACAGTTCACATACGGACATGGTATCTATCTCTCCAATTGCAACCTCTAATTGGGCTCTTGAATTCAAGGCCTACATCCATTCAGAGTTTTAAGGAGACTCAGGAAAGCTGACAATGTTAACTGAAAATGGTCTTTGGCTTAGAAACAATTTCAGTCTTCATAAGAAGACAGGAGCATAGCAGTACCTGTGACTTGGGATTAGTTGGGCCTAGCTTGCCTGTGTTGAGTATGCTCTGATTTGCCAGCACTGTTTGATTGAAGTGACCAATCACACATCACTTCAGTTTGCCATGAATTACATACCTAAGCAGCCAATCAGGAATTTAAATACACACATTTACATACATTCAAACACTGAGTGTACTGTACATAGTTTTTTTTTTACATATAGGTTATAAGGCCATGAACAAATGGCATAGAAAAGACTAAACTATTGCCTCTTCAATCTAAGTTGTTCCTGGAATGAAGCCTGGCCTAATGACTCATTGTTATAAAACAAATTCATAACCTAATGTTACTTCCCCATGAAACACAGAGATGAGGTTTCCATATTGCTATTATGCAACACTGGGAATCAAGTTAAATCAGAAACGGTCCATTTTATAATTCTATTAAAAGTTACAACTAAACATTTCAATTCTTTGTTAAACAAACTCATGGACATAGCAAAAACGGTCTTCATATCTTCATAACCAGGCAAGTAAATGCTGAAGAAGAAAAAAATCTCTCAATATTATTAGACTTCATTTGTTTAATTGCTTAAGTGAGTGTAGTAACAGATAGGGGGCAGTCTTGTATCATATCTGTCTAATGTGTGCAGCATTGTCATAAACAATCTTCCAGGTTGAAATCACAGGTAAGAATTTAAACCCTTGTCAATGACTAGAGACAAGTATGTGAGTTTACTGAAAAGGCAGGATAGTTGTGTCAATACTCCAGATACTATATGTGCCAGTCAAATTAGTAATGCAAAAATTATGTTGTCTTTTCCTTTTTAAACTTTATAGGTTTAGTACAATGGCTGAGAAGATTGGTGTTTGTGAATCGCTTTCGAGGCAATCGTGGGTCAAAATTAAACACAAATGTCGTATATCTTTGGAATTCCTTGTTATTTACTCATTATTTGTGAAGACTACTGTGTGCTGTTCCAGCACTGCTTCTGTGCTTGACCACAGTAATAGGCCTACTCTCTGGCCTCACCCAACTCAACATTAACACTGTGACAGATTGACGTGGACTGATTCAGCGGTGATGCATTAAAGCAGCATGACGCTGTCCTCCGCAGAGCATCCCTTTGAAGATCAACCATCTCTGTCTTAGTCAGTTCCACAGGTGAGACAGATTAAACCCCTCTCACAGCCGGCACGTAGAGGACACGCGCCGGCTGTGTTTGATCACTGGTAAGCAGACAGAGACCTGACGCACGCACATACACATACACATACACAACTCCAAAAGTTGGATTTAGTTCATGATGAGATCATAACTAAGGACCTACAGCCCTTGCTAATGACTAGCAGTTCATAGATTCTTCTGTTTTGTGTGTGAAAAGTGAAAAGTGTCTTATTGGAATAATATTCTCCATTGTAATAATGTTTCACATTGTATTGATGGAGGAAAGAACGATTTTATTTTTTAATAAATTAGGCTGAACAAGTTTCCATCTGGATTTTATTGTCAAGCTTCTGTTCGTTACCTGAAGCTCTCTCGACATGTTACCTTTGCAACGTTACCGTGGTAACCGTCTAATAAAAGTATAACCAGTGGGGTTTATTGCGCATTGTGTCAGTTTGAGGAATCAAGAATGTACACATGCACATGTACTGTATTCAGTTTTTGTTTAATCGTTTAAGTTTACAAAGAAATAGTTTCCAATAGATTCCTTATATGCTGTTTTATGCAATAGCATAAACCTTGTGCGTGCTACCCAGGGGATCAACGTTCTATTCTGCCTTGAAGACGACTGGGCAGGGCCATTTTGCGTGGATGATGCCAAAAGGGAGCGTTCTCCTTTCACTGCGATGTTAATCTAAAGCCACTAAACTTCACAAGCAGGTTGTTGCCAGGGTGTTGTTCTACATAGCCTGCTTTAAATGCCCAATATCCACCCACAGTGGGACACTTTTTCCTCTGACCGTTTAATAATAAAATTGAATAAAACTCTTGTCAAATCCTTTACTGAATTTACCCTAAAAAAAAATGAATGCATTTAGATTAACGTTACCTAAGGGAAGGAATCAACTTGTACACAGAGAATGTTTTTTAATCCGACAATGTTATATCGTTAGCCTAGAGTAAAACATTAAAGAGGTACAGTAGTGTGCATTTACTAGCCAGAGGGGGCAGAGCAGAGAATAGACGGGTCCCCGTAACACATGCATGCTCGACCAGTCTGTCATGTAACACAGATTCACCTCCAAACACTAGGTGGCAACATCATCTGATAGTTTCTCTCAACGGAGGGATTTCATGGCAGTTCCACTATTGACGTGTTTAAATGATATGCTTTCAGTCTCTAGACTCAATAAGCTTCGATTTTAACTTGTCCTTTAGTCATTGTTGTTTTCATCAAATATATTGAAATCCGCAGTATTATTTAATAAATATAAAAAGAGATTACATACACATACATTCGTATACTGTATGAATACACTCACAATACAGTACATAAACATTGTAGAATTGCTGTATAATAACAGCAATGATTTGGTGCAAATGGCCATTATCCTACCTCTACATTATCCTACATTATCTAACAGAGATGTCAGGCACAGAAGATTCTATCACACCACATCATCAGCCTTTCCTCTGCTATAATTGATGCCTTTGGCAAGCAAGGTTGGTTTTCATTGTTTTTTATATTCCATCAGTGAGTGATTCTTGAATTATAGGGTACACAGTGGCATATATGGACACTGCTGTTTTTTGTATCACCAGATACCTGTACATCTTAGGTTCTGAGGACCACGAAAGTTTTGACAGGATGAATACTGATTATCTTTAAACGTTAGCTTGACACTGATGTTATGCTAATGCTATGCCTATCCTCTGACTGGATCCACAGACACGAAGTGCCACGACGTCCTCGGTATTAGCTGTGTGGATTCATTGAAATCCCGCTGATAATGGAAACTAATTTTAACCCCGAGTCGTGGAGGACACCGTCATAATCATGGATATGTTAACTCCGTCAGTGGATTAGGTTACACCAATTCATCCTCTTTTGATTAGGTCTTGTTCTCAGAAACATACAATTCTCAGAAACATACAATATATGGATATTTATTTCAATATAGCTCTTTTTTGTATTGGGATATTAGAGTTAGGAATATAGTGTTTGTATGTCTGCTTGTTTCTTTAAAAACAATAGTCTTTTTGGTCTGTCTAGAGTTACTTTGAAGAATTCCAAAGTAAGCTTTATTGGAAAACTGAATTGACACTATGTATGTTTGTAACGTTTGTTTGTTTCCTGCATTCTGGTTTGCCTGTTGTCTTTTGAAATGGTAATATTACATTCCATTGTTTGTCCCGAGAGCTCAATGATGTTTATTCGAACGAGCATAGCATATAAATACAGACACATTTATCTCGCCAGAATGCACGTCATGTTTTGTTAGCAGTGGCTGGAAAACTCTTCTTAGTCTGCAATAAACTGAGGTAAATGCACAAGGAGAAAATTAAAATGTGTTTACAAAGTCAGAAAGTGCAGCAGCTATGGGACTGAAAGATAAACAGTTGAGAAAAAAAATCCTGATTTTAATTAACCACCGAGATATACCATCAAAACGTCTCTCCATCGGCCATTCCCATCCTTTTAATACGCTGAGCTGTGCAGGAGATGCCGACATCTTAATTACGGTGCACTCTGAGATAAGGACAACGCTTGCCATAGCCTTCTTTAAGAGTATGAGATAAAGAGCACACACACACACACACACACACACACACACACACACACACACACACACACACACACACACACACACACA
>JAOEHI010001726.1:0-12337 GCA_025447815.1 Percopsis transmontana
AGAGAGGAAGAGGGAGAGAGTGGAAGAGAGAGAGGGAATGAGGGAGAGAGAGAGAGAGAGAGAGAGCGTTCCCTTAGCAGATCAACCCACCACCTGTAAGTGAGTTTTTTCTTTGATCACTGTCGCTCTCCCTCCATCCCTCCATCTCTCTCTACCCTCTCGCTCCATCCTCCGCTTGCTCCCCACTGCTCCTTCAGTCGCAGGGGTGATGTGAAGGGCCCAGGGCAGCACATCAGAGGACCTGTGTGTGTGTGCATGTGTGTGTGTGCATGTGTGTGTGTGTGTGTGTGTGTGTGTGTGTGTGTGTGTGTAAAGGTGTCCTGACCTGCTAGGGTGCCTCAGGTGAACAGCCATCTGGAGAGTATCGCATTCACGCACACACACACACACACATCTGCCTTTCCCGCAAACACCATTAAAAATACATGGCATATCAAGTAAGCAATGGTAAACTTGCTACAAGCGTGTTTATCACCCCACTGCCAAAGATCTGAGCCCTGCCTTTCACACACAATTACCTTCATCCCGTCAAAACTTTCCCCGCGCTGCCCATGAGTACTGCTGTCCATGAGTACTACTGCCCAAGGCAACATTAAGCATGAAAACTATCCAATACACACTATAGCATTGCTTAAGGTGAGTTAGATCCACGCTTAAATCTTATCACTGAAATATTTAGCCTCAGCATTTCAGACTCGCATCAGCCTTTTAGTTGGAAAGCAGGATTTTTTTAAACTGTTGAAATTAAGCATCCACTGACAGCAACATATCGCAAACAGAACCCGTCTCCAACTATAATTAAAACAATTGTCATCCATCACCCATCCAAACATCATTTACTAAAACACAATATTTCTAGTATTCTGAACCCCTCCCCCCAAAGCGTGTCGAATAAATATTACTGCTGGGAAAACTGTAATGTTATGTAAACAGAAAAATAAATTATTACTAACTTTGTATTAGTACATGAATAAATGAATGAGATTTGGCTAGAACAGATGGTAGAGTATCGCATTTATCAGGAATAGCAGATGGTATACAGTGCTGGTGAGCTTACATTTTACGCGAATGTCTCAAATTTTATACCTCTGGAAAAACTTATTCAAACCTTATGTATTGAGAAGGGGGGTTATCGCTCCATACTGGCAGGAGACAGTCAATCAAACAATACGAACTGAAACCTGGCCATGATTCCTAAAGAAACAATCTGGAAGATTAGTTGATCGTCTTTTTAAATAACTCAAGAGACAACAGCATTGATCAAGCGCTACAGAATGCATGAATTTAATTAATGCCACAATTAACCGCCCTCCTAGAAGTAACTAATAAACCAATATACAAATATATTTGTATATACAAACAAATAAAGGTACATTTATTTGGCCTGCGTGTTTCTGCGTGTATAGCTTTGCCAATTTCTAAGATTAACATGAAATTAATAAAAATAGTAAAATTTGTCTAAAGAAATTAGTCTAAAAGAAATTTGTGAAGTTGCAAATAAAATATGTGTTGCCACTGAATCATCTTCCGCCTGTACTATTTGCTTTCTTCTGTTTTTTTGCCATCTCCTCATCTCATTAAACAAACATCGCAGTGAGTATAACTGAAGAAATAAAGAAAATTGAAGTTAGCATATCAGACTGTCTGGCTCAAAGACTGCGAGTCATGTCGAATGTTTAATACATCACAGCGGCACATTTGCGTATGCATTCATACATAACATAAGCATCACCAGAGGGAATCCCAGAAATCTTCTTGCTCTTTATCTTTTAATATCGGTATTTTCTGTTATCTTCTTTTGTTATATTTTAGTTATCTTTTAGTTCTTTAGATTCATTTTCTTATTCAACTCATATTTCCGTTAAAAGGCTCCTTCAGCACAAATGAAATGCCTTGTGATGTCCTCAACAGCTGTGCCACCAACTGAAACGAATTAAAGGACTCTGAGGGAAGATCCCGTGTTCCAACGCGGCACCCCTCAAACCCTTGCTGAAAACTAGAACATTTGGCATAGCGTGTCAAATTAAAATGCTGAAATAAGAATCAGAGTCAAGAGATTGAGAAGATTAAAGTGCTTGTGAAACCATCAATCCACCCCGCCTCTCTCACCTGTATTTGCTAACCAGACCCTTTCCCAAATACAAATACTGTGAGACAAGCCTTACAATTACAATTAGGTCATTTAGCAGACGCTTTTATCCAAAATGACTTACAGTTACATGGTGCTATTACAAGGAGCAGATAGGGGTTAGGCATCTTGCTCAAGGATGCTTACAGGTAGGCCAACTCTGGGGCTCGAACCCATGACCTTCTGGTTGGGAGTGCAACACCTAGACCACTAGACTATCCTGCGGGGGCAGGATAATCTAGTGGTCAGCTGCCTTACAGGTAGCTGACGAATCCTATTCAACGCCAGGAGATTTGTCAATTCAGCTCAGTTCATGTTTGTTGATCTTGCTTGAACTTACTTGCTTAGTGCCGCCTATTTATACTGTATATGCTGGGTGCTTTATCTATACTACAATGGAGTGGAGTGGGCACATTGCTATCCTTGACCTGTAGGGACACTGCAGTTGCCGTGAAAAGGGTATCGCTTCTTCAACATAGAATAGGCTGCTAACAGAGCCAATGGTTTATAGACCCTTTCTGGGCCTGAGCTAGGAAACTTGTGTAAATAAATACGCAGGGGAAGCATAGATAGAATCTAAAACTTATACAACAACCTAAGAGTTTAAAGACACATGTATAAAAATGAGGAGCTAAACATATTAATTACATTTACAATCAGGCCGTTTAGCAGATGCCTTTATATATAAAAATAAAAATAAATTAAAAGTTTAAGAGAATTTTTACAAATATAATAATAAAAATATAAAATGTATAAAAAAAGAAAAAAAATATTTATTAAATATAAATAAAATTTTATAAATAGTAAAACCAGAGAAACTGTCCATCTGTCTTTTCTAGAGCTATATGTATTTAAAACTTTAAATGTATTTTTTACTGATCTTTACTCGAGAACTCATTAAATTCTGCATTTGTGTGGGGGGGAATAGGATTATGTGAAAAACAGAGCAAGGTCTATAGAATGCCAAGCTGTCATTTCTGACTAAGCTCTTAAAATGTGAACGTAACTGAATTACTTATTTTGCGTTTTGCAATTATTTAATGTTTGACATATCTGTTTAGCAGGGGGTGAAAGAATAACCCTCCTCCAAGCCATGTTGCCACGATGGGTGACTGCCTTAAATAAATTCTCCAAACCAAACGTCGAAGCATGTGGGTCCCCAAAAGCAAAACAGCAGACACAGAAATTAATTTCAAGTGATGCCATTTTTTGCCTTCATTAGAATACATTTGACAGGAAATGTGGGCAGGGGGCACGTAGAGAGGAGCGGGCGTTCTCAATGACAGGACAGTAATTATAATTTTAGTCAATGAGCGCTAAACAGCAAGGAACTCGGCTTAACAATGATGACAGGAGAAAATGTGAACGAACACAAAGCAAATGAGGGGAGATGGGCAATCTAGTATTATGAAGAAGCCCGTTTGATCAGCACGAGCATTTTCAGAGATGCCTACCTTTGTTCCAGAAGATTTGAAGGTAGTCTTTATCCAGGGGCTGGTTGAGAATAATCAAACAGATCCTCTGTGTGCCTGGAGAGAGAGATGGAGAGAGCGATAAAGAAGGAGGAAGAACAACACAGACACAGAGAGAAGATAAAGATCCAGGGTCATAAAAACATAAACACAAGCAACAAAGATAACCATATTCATTTGTATGTGCAAAAATAGTGTCTGTAAACACAGATTGAAGGTCGACATCAGTGGCCTTAAACGCACTAAATTAAGTACAAAACTAAAACAAAGCCGCAGTAATGAGGTCATTGCCACGCTGAGAGCCAGGATAATTAGTCAGAATTAAAAACAGAAACGACTTGTGTCAGGTGGTGACACCTCGCTTTGAACATTCAAAACTTTTTCTCCTATCTTCGTTAAGCGTTGTGTTTGCATCAGACAGTAAGCTATTTATTTTCATTTACTTGTGTCACGTGTTAAACTGGTGTACTGTGATGACAGCAAGAGTGAAGCAAAACCGTGGATGTGATAATATGCCGAATTATAGAGCTGTTCACTAGCATTATGTTTATGTAAGTGTAATTATATTATACATTATAAATATATTTCATTCAGGGGTCTAATTAAGTTTATGTTTGCATATATAAAGCTCTATATTATAGTTACATTTGTACAATTGTACATTTCACACAAGAAATGAATGACAGCTATTGAGCTAACCAATTGATTGGGAAAAAAACAACTTCAATAAACACAGTGCCTAAAAATCCCATTTCAAAGATTGGCAGGGGTGTTCAGTGAGCAATGTCCTCATAAGCAACAATCTAATGTAGCAATCTAATTCCCTACAGTATATAATCAGTTCTCTGTCCTGGCAGAGACAAAAAGTGTGTTCTTTATGCATCAGGGTAGATTAAACGTCTAAAACCGAAATAACTACAATAATTGGCAACAATCTCTAGTCGATGATGTTGGTGAAAAATGTACATTAGGTGACATCCACTAAAATTAACTGTCTGGGCTGTATGGCTATTTTGAATTATATGAACATTCTGTAGCTATACCAAATGGGGTTGTGTGTGTGTGTGTGTGTGTCTTTGTGCTAAATTCAAGGACAGTAAACCAGCAGTATCTTAAGTAACTCTGCGCTCCTCAACCGGGGCCATAATCATTGTCATACTCACAATTTTAGAGCGGAGAAATCGCACACTTAGGCTCACATGCATTATCTCATCAAAGCGCATTTGAATAGGTTGACCTTGGTGACACGCCAACTCTAACGATATGACGATAAACTAAGCCAAAATAACCAGACCACCACCTCACACCACCTCACCACTCACAAATCTTCCCATTCCTACCTCACTATGTCTCTTTGTCTCTCAAAACCCCATCTTTCTGGGCCTCTACAGCTCTGCCACTAATGCAGTACCGGCTAGAAGCACTTTCGGACCCTAAGCTTTGTCTATCTGCAGATAATGGAGCAAATAATGGAGAGAAATTTGCATAAATTGACAATAGTCCACAGAATGCTTTCGCGAGTCCTTAATGCACTAAAAGAAAGGCTCTATCTTCCATTCTGCCCTTTACCTCGAGCATTTCTATTTCTCTCTCTGTCTCCATTATATTTATGCTCTTACGGGCAATGTCTTGGGCTTAATTTTAGAGTCGTTCCATTTTGTTGCAAAGCATGGTAAAAGGCATATTATGTAAAAACATCCAGTATCAGGAAGGGTATTTTCATATGTACCTGACACATGCATATGCACACGTCTGATCAGAATTGATCCAATGACATAAATGAATTGGTGACGCGCACATGTATGCAGGGGAAAAAAATTACATACCAACCACTTTAGCACTAACAATAAGTCTGGAATAGAGACAATTAGTCTCCATTCCATTGTGACAGTGGAGGAACGAGATTATCTTATTTCTCTATTTTTAAAACCAATATCTTTCGACTCATTTTTATTTCGTGCATGCTAATGGAGCAAAAAAATACGGTCGTTTTTAATCAGTTTATATTTGCAGTCACCTCTTCACCACCTGTCTGTGCCTGGGAACACCTCAAGAGAACACGCCCTCACTTAATGAAGGTCCCCCGCGGCTTTGGCGGGGAGAGCGTGAAATACTCACACACACTGTGCGTTTGCGAGAGGACGCGAGACAGAGGAGAGGAAAGGGATGAGGACACTGGAGAAGAAAGGGGAAAGGAGGAGGAGTACTTCTGTCAGTCTTGTCTCCTAATTGGCCCGCGGTGCGCCGAGAACCCAAAGACAAGCCCAACCAGCCGTGAATTTTCAGGAGACCTATACACACACACGCGCACGCACACACGTGTGGGTGCACGTTACACAACGCGAAGTGCGGGGCCTTTCATTTGTGCATGCCGTCGAAAGGGGACTTCACCTTGGGATGCTTCAAAAACCTGCGACCGAAGTACGCGGTGCACGCATTCCAGGGAGGCGGGACAACAACAGCACTGCGGACACAATTCCCCGTCTCTGGGGATACACTAGAAGGGATGCTGAACTGTCCAAAGCACAAGACCTGAATTTACCTGATACTAAACTTTAGTCATTCTCAAACAAAGAGATGTGACAATTAACAAGAATTACCCTGTACGTTTTTTCTGAATTGCTATCATAAACAGGCCATAAAGTAGTGAGCAGAAATAAGTGGAGCAATGCTTTATTGCGTGGAACAGGCACTCTATTAAAAGGTTGGAACAGCAGACAAAATATACACCTCCAATTTATTACTGTTTGTTACCGCAAACACAATGCATCAAGGCTTGTGTTCCCAGAAGCATAATAATAATCCTACAAGGAAGCGTGATTGGATTTATTAGCTTTTGGAAACTCCTTTAAATGAGGTCTGCAACAATCAAACCTTTCACTCACAGACACGCTCTCACCAGCACTTAAAGGTGCAGTACGCATTCTAGGCCTTTTCAGAGAAATTAAGAAAAATTTCAAAGAGTAAGACCCCCGTCCCCCTCCCCATAAAATAGCAGTGGAGATGAGTGGTCTTTAACATTTCTGAGAGCGCGAATATAAGGTCAGCAACAGCCAAATAACAAATGTTCTGACGGGGTGTAATTACTTTTTTTTTTTTTAATTACACAGAAAATTGCCTACTGCTCTTTAAAAGCTGAGTGTTGTCGATGTGATTGGTCCTGTTAACAGATCTGCTATTGTATTCGAGTTAGCTAGTCATTTACTTCTAAATGTGCATTTAAAAGTTTTATTTATTATGTTTATTTTAGTGCTTGTCTGTGACATTATTGCTAGGTGCCACATAAGGTAAACATTTCATAAGCCACAAACTCTAAACAAGTTGTGCAGTGGTGATAAGATACTTGCCTGATATATGAATTGGCTTTATTATTATTATTATTATTATTATTATTATTACACCAACATAAACTGAATTAAATTCATTTGAATTAATCTGAACGTTATTTTAAGTTAAACAAGTACAGCTATATAGAGCTGGCTGTATTGATTTTCTTCTTAAAAATCTAGCCTAACTAAATTACACTTTATTTAATCAGTGGCTCAGAATTTATTTCCCAAACAGAGAATATTATAGTCATACCATCTTAAAGTTTTCTTTACACCAAAGCGTTCTAACAACAAACACACACACGTGTCATGAAAACGTCAGTGGTTTGTTTGTTCGCTTTATTTCCCTGAAGAGTGTTTGTGTGTCAGAATGTGTGGGAGAACTGGAGAGAAGAAGACAGCTATGACAGTGATGTGTGCGTGTGTGTGTGTGTGTGTGTGTGTGTGTGTGTGTGTGTGTGTGTGTGTGTGTGTGTGTGTGCGCTAGTACTATGTAGATGAAACTAACAGAATCACTGTTTAGTTCAGCTAAGGTTTTGTGTGCTACCTGCTGTGTGTTGGCATGCAATTGACCCATTTTACAGATGTGGCATAGCAGTGACAGTGAATTAATAGTATTGTCAATGCTTGCTAATTAGAACACCTAAATTAAACTTTAATTTTATTATATTTAATTATATTAGCTACAACCATCTGTGTACATTGTGCCTATGTATTTGACACTATTTACAGAAAGGTACTGTACAGTATATACATTTTAATATGGGCTCATACTCATGGCTCGAATTATGTGGGGGGATTAGGGGGTCTGACCCCGCTAATTAAGACTTGGACCCACCCAAAAGAGGTGAAAACAACAGGTCGGGGTGGGGAGGGTGGGGGGTGATTCATTTATATATCCTTCTTACCTGTAATCGTAAGAAGTAATGTAAAATGTAATAATCCTATATTTATGCCTGGAAGAATCTAATACGATTTCAGACCCCCCTAAAGTGGACCATACTATTTCTTAACCTAGATGTTTATTTGAACGTCTCGTCTGCCACCCATCATTGCAGTGGCTCGCGTCCTCATCAAAGTTGATCAAAGTTTATGCTCTCGTGCATCGCGCAGGCCAATGGAGCATTGTGGTACAGCACTGTGTGGGTCTGTTTGAGCTGCTGTTCTGTGTGTGTGTGTGGGTCTGACTTGCTGGCAGTTTTGCTCTAGAATACTTTGACCCCCGACTTTTGTAGTCAGGGGTCACCGTACAAGTACATGCTTCATGAGCTGGTAATGGATTTCATTTATCATCTACAGACTGCAGACATTACGTTAAACAGGCAAGATACTGAAAGGATTGTAAGACTTAAGTTCAATGAAGCACCCGCCTGCGCTGTACTGGGTTCCCTTTACGCCCTGGAGAAAAAGTTGACCCCCCGATTGTCATTGTGTAATTCACACTCTGCTCATACTGTACATGTTTGTGCGTGGGCAAGGTGTCTCATGTTTCATACCTGAAGGTAGGAGGCAGTCTAAAGGTGTCAGCTCATTGTCCATGACCAGCCTTCCCTGAACCCAGTGTTCAGCCAGCCTACTCAACTGGAACAGAGCAGAAGAGGGGAGATGCTGTCACTATCCTTCCTGCATGATGTGCTTTCTTACTTTTTAACTTGAATGTACTCATTTCCGGTTTTACTCTTCCTGTCTCGTTTCTTTTTTCTTTCGAAGTTTTGTTTCAAATCATAAGAGTTCTCGATCTTCTTTGCAGAACCATAGCCATAAGCCCATAAATCAGTAAACACATTTTGAATTAAGATTTAATGTAGAAAACTTGATGTTTCCAAAGTAAGCTAATGTACTGGTCTAATTATAAAAGTGTTATATATATATATATATATATATATATATATTTTTTTTTTTTAGCCATTTAAATAACTAGCCTACTTGCTAAGAAAACGTCGATTATATTAGAGTAAGTGTAATTCACAAAACACAATAATCATAATTTGAGTGATCCACGTTTAATTTGATGTAAGCAGCCATCCACACATTGAAAACATCAATCAACAACTTCATATTCTCTCATACAGGCTACTCTAATTCTACCGTATCGGAGCTGCCCAAACTCACCTACAACATTCAACCACAGCCGAAAAAGAACTAGATTTGACTGATCCGTTTACAGACCGTAGCTATGCCACCCCTCACACTATGCTGCATGCTTAAAACCCAATTTAGGTTAAAAGTTAACTCCTCGTTTATTTACGTTTCGTCACCTAAACGAAAGCTTTGTTAAACGGACTTTGACACATTCCTCTCAGCTGCAATTAAAGTGACAAGCGACAGTGCACCTAAATCCATTTAATATAGCGGTGCACATGTGGGGACAAGGGTGAAACATCCAACATAATATAGCTCTTTGGGCACATGTGATGTGTAGACCAACCAATGTACAATATATCCGCTATCGTCGTAACCACTGAAATCTAGCGGGAGATAACTGTCTACGGAAGCTTTATTCACAAACCAATACCGCGAATTAAACGAGTCGACACGCTTCCGTTGCTATATTTTCAGATATTTATTAAAAACTTACAGAATTAAACAAGGTTCAGCTTCAGTTCCTGGTACATTTTGTAAACAGTCATCAAGAGTACCTAGTATACCAGTAGAGACTTCCCCACTGAAAGAAAGAGGTGTCTAAATATGTTATGGGGACATCTAGAGGCCATAGTTGAAACCGTCTTTTCTTTTGGCAAAGATCAGCCTATGAAAAGGATTAAACCTAAAACATTAATTACCCTGCATCTTAGTAATTAAAAGTGTATGACTTTTGTATTAGTTAATATAAAATAGATTTAAGCAGTGTAAATTAATGAATGACAGTGATATTGCTGCATTGGAGTTTTTGCCTGAATCAATTTCTCTCAGATTCAATGGTGACAAGTGAAAATTAACAGCACATCGATCCATCACAGTTTAGAGAGACAGTTGAGACATATACAAAGGAAAGAGGCCAGAGAGGTATCATACAGTAGTGTGAGCCAGTCTTAACGCATACACGCACCAACACACACACACCACACACGCACACTGTTGGCCAGAGACTGATGGTCGATGCAGTAGTCTTCAGACAGGGGTAGCAGCAGTGCAAAGTGAGAAACCAAATCTCTCTCAAGGTGAATCTACTCCGGGGGCTCGTTAAGACAAACGTTCCCTCATCAATCAGCAGCTGTCCCATCTTCCAGATACACACACACACACACATTTGCAAGGTACGAATATGTGGCCAATCCACACATACACATACACACATACATTGCACACACTGCTAAAATGCACGTGAAGTCATTCATTCTGCGAGCATGCATTATAAATACATCTATGAATAAATTCCAAGCAGAGTGCATTCTTCATTGGATGGGATATTTTTACGAGGCCACACTGTCTGAATGTTTGATCCTCTCTCTCTCTTTCTCTATTTTCTCCCTTTCTCTCTTTCTCTCTCTCTCTCTCCATTTCTCCCTCTCTCTCTTTCTCTCTCTCTTTCACTTTCTGTGTCTTTACTTGTCTTTTAATTTCTTTCTTGGTAACTTAATATCGAACATCTCGTTTACTCAGCCAGTCTGTTTTCATTGTTCTAGAGTTTGGCATCCCAAAGAACACAGCAATGCAAGCAACATTTCAACTTGGATGCGTGTGCAAGAAAGACAGTACAGAGAAGCCATATTCATTATAAAAGGAAGCTTGTTGATGAATGGTACCATTTAAGTAGAGGAACATTGCTGCTGGTATCTTATTTTTAAACCCTAAACAAGCAAGTTGACTGAACGCAACTTATTTATGCCAGATGCGTACAGTACAGAGTATTGGAGCTGCCCATTACTACAGAGTCTGCTGAGCAGTTTTACAGTGAAACAGGGTTTCTACTGAGGATTTAATGGTTTGCTCAAAAGCCCCTCAATAGCAGCTGTGTAAAGGGAAGTAACAGTCTCCACTAGAGCGATGCCAGTTGCAGAGTTTCAGTGTTTTCAAATCCTGCACATAAATTGTCCAAATGTATTTAAGTTTATGAAACGCAGTATATCTCACCATTAGCACCACCATTTGGTTACAGTAGGCTTTATCTTGGATTGGACATTTCTATTTGATCCAACTGGGGCAGTGTGCTTGGTTGTTTTCAGTTCTTTTGGGTTCGGTTAAGTTCAGGTCAATTCTGCTGAATTCTATTCAATTCTTTTCAATTCAGATCAATCCAATTCAGTTGAATAACCCTAGGTGCACATAAGCGGAATGCATCATTATCCTACACATCCCTGGTGGAATACATTTGATATTGTGACAGCTAAGTAAACAAACACAAGCCTATTATTCAAATGTGCATACAATGCATCCTCTCTGCCTGTCTATCTCCTGTCCTTTTATAACATATTTCTTCTCATTATATTTTTCTCTCTCCCCACTATCTTTGTAATGCAGCCTCTCTTTCTTCACTTTATCTATACCTAGAATTCATTATTTCTTTCTACACAAGTTTATTAGTCAGTTTTCCTATTGAGGAGGGAGTATTTATGTATTTTAGTGTGGTGTCCTGCCAGGATCAGCTGTGGTAAGACCGAGGCACTGCAGTACAGGAGGAGATTTATTCTTCCCAACTACCGGTATAGGCTAATGGGAAGCTACAAGACTTAAATTACTATGTGTGCTGCACATGGCCACTGAGGGATTAGTCACCTGGAACAAAGAGCATATATTACAGGCACTTAAATCTAGGTTGTTGGAGCATACTGTAGGTGGCTGCTCTCTCAGGTCTCGTACAGGGGCAGCCAGGGGACGGGTAATCAAACAACATGGTGGCCTTGTGCCTGTGGCATCGCCTTGCTGTACTTAATTCCCCCTGGGCTTTCCTGGCAAAGGTCCAGAAACAGCTAGTGGACTTCTTCTGGTCACAACAGCATTGGCTGAGGATTGCTGCACTATGAGAAAACAGGGCTCCATGTACCTTATGTCCTCCACGGTACTGTTTACATTAATGTAAACGCATAGGCGTATAATTGCTACATTCAACTACATTTTTAAAATCCCATTTTGCCAACCGAAAGCTACTTTAGCTTTAGATATGAGCTTAACTGCAGTGGATATGGGGTTAGTTAGAGGCAGTAGTGCCAGTGAAGTGCTTTAGTCACTGTACATTGCAAACACACCTAAACAATACCACGTGCACAAAAAAACAAGGCTAGTGTAGCAACGGCGTGTGTTGGACGAAAGTAAGCGCAGCCAGCAAAAACACACACACGCTGAATTACCGATGAAACGCTAGACAGCGTTGTTTTAATGCAGAACACACACGTACAGGGCAAAAACCCGAAACAACCCCTGGGGTTGTTGGGGAAACTAAATACTCATCGGCCTAATGAGTTAATGTC
>JAOEHI010001728.1:0-12336 GCA_025447815.1 Percopsis transmontana
ACCTCCTAACAGGGAAAAGACGTACAACGACAAAACACACACTACACACAAGACAGACACCCTAGCCCCGTGACACACTGTTATTGTGCTTTGGGTTATCCTCATTACTGCCTACTAGTTTTTCAAAGTAGGGACCAAGACCCCTGTGTGTTTTAAAAACAAGTTTATATAAAACTTTTAATCTAGTTCTATTATCTTTAATATACTGTACATACATTTTTAATGGTGTAGTAAAGATTAATGAAAATATCTTAAAAATAAGCCTACATTTTTTGGGGAGTCATAGCTCAAAAAGTTTGAAACCCCTTTTTAGTATTTTTACCTCACAGTTTTGTCTCTCTAGGACGACCTCAAAACATGGGTGACCAACATCACCACCAGTATTTCAGAACACGAGGAGATCACCAAATGGGGACAGCCCCAGCCAACTACCTCATCCACCGACGAGGGCACGCGACGCGAAGGCAGCAAAGCCGACCACCGCTCCGAGAGGGGGGGCGAGCGCTCTGACCGAGCCGAAAGGGAACGAGAGAGAGAGCATGAGAAGGAGAGAGAGAGGGGGGAGCGTTCAGAGAGGTCAGACAAGGGGGAAAAAATGGACGGCAGACGCTCAGAAAAGTCTGGCAAGAAGAAATGAACTGAGCAACGCTGTCGCCGTTTGAAAGAAGCGTGCATTCTCTCCGGTAGGGTTGAGCGGAGGGCTAGAGACATAGACCAATGGTGAGCACCCTTCTCTTTCACTCCAACACTTTGTTTGAGTCGGTTTGTGCTTGGAACGAGAGCGGTGTAGGACTGATCCTGGGTTTTTACTTGACGAATGGGGTCTCTCTTTCTTCCTCTCTGTGTTTCTGGGAGAACACAGAAGTTGACGGCACCTTTGCCTGGGCCACCAGTGGCTGTATCAGATAACTACAGAGAGCTTGTTCTAAGCCCCTCTAGAGCAGCACTAATAAGAGAGAGAAATTTGCTAACTTGAAGGCTGTTATTGAACGCTGGTTGTGTAACATCATAGCTCATACGGTATGAGATGTATCTGTATGTATTTCTTGTCTGTCCTATCTGTCTGTATGTCAATTAGTTAAGAAATATGACCCTGTTGTTAAAGCGAATGAAATATTGCCAAAATATTTTACACACAGTAAGATTTTAGTATTTTTTAAGATGTAATTGTTTTTTTGTTAATTTCCCTCACCTTTTTATTCTAACCTTAACTTGGTTCAGGCTCTGCCACGAAAAATGTGTAGAATTGTTATTATTGTTTCGTTTGTCTGTTTTTGTTTTTTAATTAATGTGTATTAAGTTATTTATCATTCACTGAAACACTCTGGAAAAGGTATCCATAATTTAAGCCAAACGAGGAGATTTCAGAAAAGACTATAGCTTCAATATTTAGAGTTTGGCGACATTGCAGTGGGCCAGAAAGAAACCCTGAATACATTTAACTTATATTAGAAAGTGTGCATCTTAGAAACATGCATCCATGTACCTAGCTTCTAAATCTGGCCTTTAAAGGGGGTAGTATACCTCCTGGATGTAGTCTAGTAGGGAGTCATAGAGTGCCTTGCTCAAGGACACTTCTACAGGGTAAACACTCTCAAGGAATCAAACCTGTGAATCAAACCTGTCTGTTCTGAGGACATGATAGGGGGGTTGACCAAGTGACCACTTAAGATGAAACTAAAGACAGACATCTGACATACATATGAAAACAGAGTCTGACCCCTCTAAATATTATTTTACGTATTCTAAATTTAGTAGGATTATTTCATATAATACATTTAATAAAAAATTATATTTATAATAATATAATGGTCAGTGCTAAGAACTGGTTTTGAGATTTGGTTCTAGTAAAGATGTAATTAACACCTAATAAATAATATGAGTCACATCTCTGGCTTGGATTAGGTCCTAAACACTAACTTGGAGCATGATAGCTTCTCATGAATGTGACCTTAAGGCTGTAACCAGGAATTGTGTTTTTTGTATTGAAGCGCAATCTAACTTTTGCTAAACTTTTGACTCTGTAGCTTCGTCTCTACTGGTATAATGTATTTTCAAGTTACTCTAGTTTTCAGAATACAATTGTTGTAGTGTTTACATTGTTTTTGTTTAAAAACTGAAATATACGTTAAATTAACTTACAACAATACGTACAACAATAAATCAGTGAATTGAGAATACATTCAACCAGTAGAGACAGCTTTGTAGACAAAGTAGAAATATGTTTTTCAGAAACAACAGAAGTGAATTGCAGATGAATACCTACGATGAACAAGGGCTTCATTTGTGGTGAACTTCAGTGTCAGGTAAGAAAGCTGCAGAGTCTAGGGTTTAACAGGTTTCATTGCACATTAAAGTAACAGATGAAGACAACAACAGATATTCTCTTTGATTTATTCACAGAAATTCATATTTTTCTGTGTTATTTAAAGATGTAGTATTAATGTGCGTATGTATACACGCACGCTGCTGCTCTTCGCACCCAGGGTCTCCATAGCTCTCAGGTTATTTATGTTTGTAAGCGTGTGCATAGCGTGTGTTAAACTTGGGTAACATCCTGTCATTTACACATCAGTCTTCCACATCAGATTTACAACCCACACGCACGCACCCACACAGGACTGCACACTTAGCTTGAAATTTCAGCTTATCCTTGAGATGAAACATTTTCGTCATTAAGATGTCTGGGTCTGTATCCCTAAAATTAAACGTACAATAATAAAGGAATGAAGGAATCATGTATAAGAAGAATCTTATATCACATATATTTTATCTGAAAAAGCCCAGCCATGGTGAAAATAAAGATACCTAGTTCACAGTACATTTAATAGCAATATATAATATTGCAGTAAAATGTATCCATGTATGTAAGATAAGAGTTTGCATGTCTTGCTTGAAGAGAAATCACTTGTCAAGAAGAAGCTTCTGTTTTTCAGCCCATTTAATCATAATTTCCATGTGTCTCCATGAAAAGAGACAAAAATCCTTTGTCTCTGTCAAAACACCACATAGACAAAAAACTGCACGGGATGTCAAGACAAGTCTTGAAGTAAAAAAAAAAGTAAAGGTTTTGCCATTTCAACTACTGTGGCTGACAAAAAAGATCCAGTATTTGCGGTGTAGTTGAAGTGCATTCTAATAATTTGTTTGAGGCCAACTTAATCTATCCCACATACACTGATGATTAAGGCGTGTGAAGGGAACTACCACATCTGTTCAAGATCATACACTATGCTTTAAGTACGGCTTTGCTTTTATATATATTTCACATTTTACGCATTTTATGCCTCTTACCCGGGCCGGAATGCCAAATCAGTGCAATTCATTACATGCATGTCAACACAAAAAACCAATACAGAGATTAATGGTGATTTTCAATGAGCTAACGATCATGTGTAATGTGACATGGTCGTGAAGAAATCTGTGGGATTGTAAATCTAAAGGCATAAATAAACCCACCTCAGGGGTTAACCTTTGGTAGGATTAGCATAAAAAATCACCAGTTTATAGAGGAAAATCTTGATGGATTGTACAAATCACAACGAATCTAAACAGATCTAAACAGTATCTGAGGTTAAACTGTGTAGTAATTACTTTACTACAAACTGTGCAGCCTTATCGCTAAAGGTATACACAGTCCATCCGGTGACTTGCTTGGTTAATAACTTTTTCTTGTTAGAAATACAAAATGTATGATTTGAATGATTTTTTTAATATTGACGTGGATAATCCCATATCAGTGAAAGTAAAATTCACAGCTAACAACGTGACTAAAGATACAAAAAATTAGGCTCGAAGTTTGGTTCACCAACAATCATAAGGGTCACAAGGAGATACTCTTTTCTTAGTACCAATGGCAAGCTCTCCTCTGTTCATGACAACCTATCAGTATGTCAGTGTAGACAAAATGATCAATAAAATGTCTTTTGTTTCTCATCAAAGCATGTACGATTACTGTTTTATTGTCTTAGAAAGTAAATGTATTATTGTTTTCAAGGTTCCGGAGGTTTGGCAGCAGATGGGGGCTCACAGAAATGGTGTTATATGGTGATAAAGAAACACTTTGCGTATATTCCACAGATATCAGTTCCAAAGGCAAATTCCAGAGTCGACATTGTCACAGTGTGAGTCCTGAAATGCTACATTAAAACCAATGCTAAGGTAATAGATGAAGGCTTAGTTACACCATTTCAACGAGGCTCTGTGTTCAGAATACACAAATCAGAACACAATTGGGGTGTCTACACACAAGGTCTTTGGTCAGATTTATTGACATATTGCCAGATGCCATACACTCATTGATCCATAAATATAAGTATTCCCAATGTCGAACTGTTACTGACATGAAGCAAAATTTTATGATAACGTAAAGATTTGAGCAACTTTGACAAGGTCCAAATTGTGATGGCTAGAGGACTGGGTCAGAGCATCTACAAAACTGCAGCTCTTGTGGGGTGTTCCCTGTCTGCAGTGGTCAGTACATATCAAAAGTGCTCTAAGGAAGGAAAAGCGGTGAACTGGTGACAGGGTCATTGGCAGCCAAGGCTCATGGATGCTTGTTGGGACCGATCCAACAGACAAGCTACTGTAGCTTAAATTTCTGAAAAACTTAATGCTGGTTCTGATAGAAAGGTGTCAGAACACACAGTGCATCGCAGTTTGTTGTATATGGGGCTTCGTAGCCGCAGACCAGTCAGGGTGCCCATGCTGACCCCTGTCCACTGCCGAAAGCTCCTACAATGGGCATGTAAGCATCAGAACTGGAACACGGAGCAATAGAAGAAGGTGGCCTGGGTTGATGAATCACGCTTTCTTTTACATCACGTGGATGGCCGGGTGCATGTGCGTTGCTTACCTGGGGAACACATGGCACCACCAGGATGCACTATGGGAAGAAGGCAAGCTGAGGCATTGTAATGCATTGGGCAATGTTCTGCTGGGAAACCTTGGGTCCAGCCATTCATGTGGATGTTGCTTTGACATGTCTCACCCAGCTAAGCATTGTTGCAGACCATGTACACCCTTTCATGGAAACGTTCTTCCGTGATGGCATTGGCCTCAAAATTCTCAAGATCTCAATCCATCGAGCATCTGTGAGATGTACAAAGAAGTCTGATCCACCTTGCAACTTACAGGACTTAAAGGATCTGCTGCTAACGTCTTTGTGCCCGATACCACAGCACAACTTCAGAGGTCTAGTGGAGTCCATGCCTCAACGGGTCGGAGCTGTTTTGGCGGCAAAAAGGGGACCTACATAACATTAGGCAGGTGGTCATAATGTTATGGCTGATCGATGTATATTCGTTACAATATTATCTTAAATATGTAATGGAGGCCAGTGGTACAGTGAGGTGCTGAGCTGTGCAGAGTAAACCTCACTCCCCGACACCTTAAAGGACGTGCTAGCAACAGATGCTAGTGCCCATTGGGGTTTTGCCTCCCTTGCTAACACATCCGCCTCCCACATCAGGTTCGAGTCCGATGCGGGACTCGACCGGTTACACATACAAGGTATGGACTCACTTCTACTATTTCTGTCTACTGATACTTTTAATTTTGGAGGAAACAGTGCCATCTAGTGGAGAACATTTAATCCAATTGTATACATAAATATAAAGATATATTTATACCTATGCCCTTATATTCCTATTATATACCCTAAAGAGTAGTATGATTGGCATTTTGATGTCTACAGTGTCCTAGACAGGCTGGGAACCCTTAAAAAAGATGAGCAAAAAGGGCTATGAAATGATTGTGATGATGATATTCATCAGCTTGATTTTACACTGAAAAATTTTACCTCACTGAAAGCATTGATTTCTCTAATATTTGTATAAAAAACAACTTTCACAATTAGTGGCACCCTTGTATGTATTCCCATTCAGGAGTCTTTAGGAACTCCCAAGTGGTCATCCATGACTTCCTGTTTCACTGAGGTATATATGAGTCGAAACAGGCATTGGTTTTGGTCAACCAATGTAATAAGATAAAAGATTGTAGACCTTTAAAAATCAAGCAATGGCTATGAAAAACTAGCTTCACACCTGTGTAGTATATTTAGGGGATTACACAACCATTTATTATTATATAATGAATGAATTTGGACTAAACTACCAAATTATACCTGATAACCAGATAACTCTGGAAACATTTAACAACACAATTATGATTCATTAATAATTGGAAATGATTAAATAATCAAATCGATCATTTTAATCAGTCAATATCAATATGACATTGTTGTACAAGAGGAGGGATCGTTATCCGATACATAAACAGCAGAGAAATTCTTCTTTGAAAGATAACAGTTTATAACACACTGCAATAAAGCCTACATTCAATATGAAATGCATCAAGTAACACATCAGCACATAGGCTACTGAAGCAAGCTTGTCCATTGAGGAAAGGGAGGACCATCCCCCAAATAAATACACATAAATTTAACAGGTTAATCTGTTAAAATACTTGACAATATTACTATTTTAACACTGACGTCACAAATTCATCTCTCCATGTCTAAATACCGACAAAACCCCCCTATCACAATTGAAAATGACTGTAAGGATGTCAGAATTTAAGAAAGGGAGTTGTCAATGACATCATGCAAGAATGGTATTTGCGGTGACGGAGCGGAGGTATCCTAAATTTTCGCTACTACTTCTATTTTGACTAAGTAGTATAAATAAAATGTTACTGCTTTAAATCCTTTCCGTTATATTTACTACAAGCCACTGGTTAGCTTGTCTACGTAGTACTAGTATTTCATTGTAGCAACATTATCATCATTTGAAAGCTATTACGGCTAACGGGAGTATCTGTTTATAGGCTACATATTTTATACCATAACAAGAGTAGGCTATACCCTCTCATCGGTAGAATTAGTTTCTCTGGGACAGATTAACTAATAGAGCTGATCCACTGGCTGTCAGCAGCAAATTGTTGTTTACCGGTAGGCTACTGGCAAACAAAATGCTCCCGTTAAAAGGAATCCAATAATTCTTATGCCATTGGAAAGCCTGATTATTTCCCTTGTAAATGGTGCCACATTTGTAAGGAACATGCTTTTGTGGGTTGGGCCCATGAAAAATTTGCCAATTCGTCTCTTACAATGCCAAACAGCTTTTCTATGCTGTTGCTAAGTTTTCCAGCAGGGCATCTCCCTAACTGGAAAAACGAGGCTTGTCATGATTGGAGGCAATCTCAATGCAGAGAGATATAGAGATGAAATTCTGCAACCAGTGGCAATCCCTTTTCTGGGACCAAACTCTATCCTCCAAGATGACGACGCTCGTCCCCAACGAGCGGGGTTTATCAGAGTCTACCTCCAGAATTTGGGAGTGGAGAGGATGGAATGGCCTGCCAGCAGTCCTGACCTCAACCCCATTGAACACTTGTGGGATCAGCTTGGGAGTGCTGTTCTTGCCAGAGTGACCAACACAACCACGTTGGCTGACTTATGACAAATGCTGGTTGAAGAATGGGATGCCATCCCACAGCAGTGTGTGACCAGGCTGGTGACCAGCATGAGGATGAGGTGCCAGGCTGTTGGGGTGCCAGGCTGTTGGGGCTGTGTATGGTTCTTCCACACGCTACTGATGCTCCTGTTTGTTAAATGAATAAATTGTGAAACTGCCAATATGTCTTGTTACTTCAGACTTCAATCACCCAATCCACCGAACAACACCAAACAAAGAAAAGCTGTTTGCCATTGTCAGAGAAGATTTGAAAAAAATTTCAACCCACATACTCAGCTTTGCTGCTCAAATGCATGTTCCTTACAAATGTGGCACCATTTAAAAGGGAAGTAATCAGGCTTTCCAATGGTATTAGATTTATTGCCAAGAAGCATTGATATAACAAAGAAATAATCTATCCAAACGAAAATGTCCTTACTTTTGTGGCCAGTTTAGATAAACAGAGAAACATCTATGATTTCTCCGAGGAACAATGTGATTATTTATTACATCATATGGATTCAAATCGACTTGAGTCACTTTTGACTTTCAACTTGACTTGACAGAAAATAAAATACTCGTGACTTGATTTGACTTGAGTCGATGACTCGAATGACTTGTCTGTGTTATGTTTTCAGTTTAAATATTAAATATTAAAAATGTTGACATTAAAAGTGTCTGTGCCACGTTACCCGGTATGCGAGTGTATGCTGAGAATACCTGCCAATACCTGCCTTAGATACTTAGCCAGGCAGGTTTTGTTGCTGCCTTCCTCAGATGACTCCCGCAGGAAGACCCTCCCTTTGTCTTTGTGTGCTCTGTCTTCGTGCTCACGCTGGCGCCTACAGCTGGCGCTATACAGTTAGCAGCTAGCTAAAAAATTTAGTCTAATGGTCACTGCTGGTTACAGAGCCCCCTAAGGGTCACCATATAATGAAAGATTATATCGTGCCGGCATTGATGTATTTATTTATGTATTTATAACACATTTCATGCATTGCTGTAAACTTAAGCAATCATATTAACGAACGTACATATAAGGAGGAGGGAGGTGAGGTTTTCTGCATACGTGGAAAACAGCATAAGGAAAAATATTGAGAGCTCAACAGGTTGGGTGGGTGTGTGTGTCGCCGATCCGTCTTCCGCGACATTAGACTGTGGATGTTTGTTTAGTGGTTTTCGGTCTCAGTTTCAGAACCCTTACACCCCTTGACTTCCCATGATATACAATGTCAGCTTCTCCAACACTGAAATAGAGGTGCCAAATTGTAAATTGGTGATAAAGGACAGCACAGACAGGTGAGGAAGCATGAAGAATGCGGAAATAAACGCTCAAAGCGTGAGCTCAAAAGTGAACACATAAACACAGACTGTTTTCTATATTTATTTTTGTTTAAGTTAGCTTTGTACCATGTACCAGCTGGTTCATGACTAATGCAGACAAGCCTCATCCCCAGTGCCTCTCAAAGTAAGGTAATTCACAAAGAATCCAACTCTTCTCAGTTTTCTTGCAGTAATAGATGATAGGCCTCTATTCAGGATAATTATATATTTATTTCGTTTATTTATTGAAATCTGGTTAATATCTGTCTTACTACATGCTTTACTTGATGCTTTTCATGACTATATATTGAATATAGGCTTAATTTGTTATTATCCAAATAATTATTTTGCTGCTGTGTATATGTGTCAGAAAACAATCAATCCTCTTGTCAAGTCTGAATGTATTCATAACAAACTCTCTAGATTAAGGTAAGTTACAACCATTTCAGATACTAGCTAGTGATGTTATAATGTCACAATAAATTATATAGATAAATGATAAGGTTTATAATAGATTATGCTAGCTAGCTACTGCAATGGTAGCTAGGTTTGAAAAGGTTCACATATAAACTTCCAGTGGATAAGCTATTTTGAAAATATGATTATATGAAATACAATTAATTATGGGAATATTTATTTGTGAAAGTAAATTATGATTTTGCCATTATACTTAGTAGTGGATGTTTTAATGATATATTGATCGCCAAACATGAAATGTCCCCTTATCCCCAGTCATTTAAGAAATCTTAGCACAAACACACATTTCAGATGCACAGGTATTTTTGTATAACAGCGATTATCTACATTACAACTATTAGCATAATTTGCCATTATGCTGTGCTGACCTGGTCATTTTTATGGTTTCGGCCAGACAGACGTCTGAAGTAGTCCAACAGTTCTTTATCCAGGGAAGGTTTTTTGGCTCCGTCCACAATGTCACAGTCTTCCTTAACCCCCTCATCCTCAGCCAGGCCTAGGTACCATGGTAAATGGACAGAGGCATATGACCTGTCTGTCCTGTAGGGAATTGAATAAGGTGATCTCTCTGCCTGCGGAAAGAAGGTTAGCAGAAGTGTCAAAGTTTGATTGCTCTCTTGTCAAGCACTGGTTAAAATTAATGCTATATTCAGCATTTTAGTATGTTATATTATGTAATATGTGTGGAAGTAATGTAGAAAAAGAGACATTAGGCACTTTTCCACAGGAACTCGGGCCACTTACAAGGTGGCGCAAACGGTTACAGGAACGGACCCCTAATCGTCCCGTTCAACCTTTCCATTGCGGAGCTGGAACTACAGACCTACAACGTTGCCTTTGCTCTTTGATAGCGACGTAAATCCAGTACATGACAAAATAATTATATATTTCTCCA
Source organism: Percopsis transmontana (assembly GCA_025447815.1). Taxonomy (NCBI): domain Eukaryota; kingdom Metazoa; phylum Chordata; class Actinopteri; order Percopsiformes; family Percopsidae; genus Percopsis; species Percopsis transmontana. Next base: position 10,150 of record JAOEHI010001728.1, read on the forward strand.
GCGGAAGCACGCCAGAAGTTGGTTCTGGCGTGCTTCCGCTGAAGAAATATATAATTAGAACCAACATTAGAATGTTAAACCAGAGATTTTCCAGATAATGTTAGGATTACCTCGAGTCGACAGTTAAATGTTGCTCTAAAGTCGCTAAAACTTAAATGACTTCATGGCAGCTGTAATTACTTGATAAATGCATATAATGGCTCTTGTTGTCTTTACAATTACAATTAGCAGATGCTTTTATCCAAAGCGACTTACAATTACATGGTGCAGGTAGGGGTTAGGCATCTTGCTCGAAGATGCTTGCAAGTAGGAACCCATGACCTACTGGCTGAGAGTCCAATACCTAGACCACTAGACTATCCTGCCCCCTATTACAGCAACTTAAGAACATAGGTTGGTACTAGAAGCAGCCATGCAACACAGATTCAATTAATTAACATTGATGTAATAAATCAGAAACAGGTTTTCACATACAAGGAATTTGCTTGTAAACAAATAAACATACATAGTACATACATAGTACAGAGGTGCAAAATTCCTTACTAAAATACAAAAAATACAATACAATACTATAAGTATAAAGGTACAAGAACCATAGGTGACAGATTAATAATAAAAGATGTGTTGGAGTGTTGTAATTGCAATATGTTCGTTGTCAGTGGAGTGACAGGGGGGGCCTTGGACTGTGTTGATGAGTCCAGTTGCAATTGGGAAGAAACTGTTCTTATGCCGTGAGGTTTTGGTCCTGATGGACCGCAAGAGTTTGTGTCCAGGTCCTGTCCGCCTCAGGGCCCTGGAGGCGTCAAGGTCCTGTATGGATGGCAGGTTGCAGCCAGTCACCCTCTCAGCAGAGCGAATGATACGCTGCAGATGGTCAATATTCCACCTGTATGCAGACTTATCCCTACCAAAGTTGAGCCTAATGAGGGTGGTGTCGTCCGCAAACTTCAGAAGCTTGACTGACTGATTACTGGAGGTGCAGCTGTTTGTATACAGGGAGAAGAGTAGAGGGGAAAGGATGCAGCCTTGAGGGGAACCGGTGCTAATGGTTTGAGAGTCAGAGACGAGTTTCCCCAGCTTCACGGGCTGCTTCCTGTCAGACAGGAAGTCGGTGATCCACCTGCAGTCGGGATGATGGTGTTAAAGGCGTAGCTGAAATCCACAAACAGGATCCTGTTGTAGGTTCCTGTCCAGATGCTGGAGGATGAAGTTGATGGCCATGTTTACTGCATCATCCACAGACCTGTTGGCTCTGTAGGTGAACTGCAGGGCATCCAGGAGTCTGTGATGGTTTTAAGGTGGAACAGTACAAAGCTCTCAAAAGACTTCATTACCACAGAGGTCAGGGCAACAGGTCATTGAGTCCTGTGCTCCTTGTTTTTTGGGGACGGGGATGATGGTAGAGATGCTTTCCACCCGGGGGATGAGGTATGGCTCGCCACCCGAGACCTTCCACTTCGCCTGCCCTGCCGTAAGTTGGGTCCCCGGTATGTGGGGCCATATAAGGTCCTCCGGAGGGTCAACGATGTATCTTACACGTTGGCCTTGCCCGTAGAGTATAGCCGGATCTCACCCACTTTCCATGTCTCTCTCCTCAGGTCGGTGGTTCCCGGTCCCCTGGCTCAGTGGCACAGGGGGTAGAGCAGGTTGTCGGGTGATCACAAAGTTGCTGGTTCAATACCCACTGACTTCTGTCCAAGTGTCAAGGTGTCCCTGAGCAAGACACTTAACCCTAACTGCTCCCGATGTGTTGGATGGTGCCTTGCATGGCAGACACCACCATTGGTGTGTGAATGGGTGGGCAATGTACAGTGCTTTGGGTGGCCTGTTTGGTACAAATAAATGCAGTCCATATTCTATCCTCCTTTCCTCCCTTTCTATATTAAAAAAAATAAATCTTTCTACTCTGCTAGATCAGCTCTTAGAATACTAAGCACTTCTCAGTCAGCAATTATTTACCGTTTGAAGATAGGAAAACTTGAAGTGTGAATGATAACTTTGATTATTGTAATTACTAAACTGTTTTAAGGAGTAAATGATAAACCATTGAGTAATGCTGTGCAAATGCATAGGTAAAGTAACCTTGTTACATGATGCTCTCTATATTCTAAGAGAATGTTATCTACTTGCAAAACTGGTGGTTAACCAGTTCAACTGTTGACAAATGTACTAATTGTAAGTCGCTTT
>JAOEHI010001730.1:0-12333 GCA_025447815.1 Percopsis transmontana
TACTCGATTGCTATTTTTATGTACACTTATGTTTTTATATACTGTTGTTTATTGATGTTTTTACTGGAAAGCGCCTTATGCACCTTTTGGCTGTTGTAAGGCGCTCTATAAATAAAATTTGATTGATTGATTGATTGATAGATAGGCCTACATGCATTTCTCAAAATTACCAAATCACCACCAACCTTAAAACCTATCAGTTAACAGATGGATCAGATATGTAATCTTTGTAACTGCTGAATATAGCCTAGTGATAACTTGAGTATTTCTTGGCTTAGTCAGGTTTTAAACCTATGTTTAATCATAATCAAAAGTTCATCATCTATTTCATCTTAGTCATAACTAATACAAGCATTACGTTGACATCTTTGAAAAATTGTTTAATCACAGCTTTTTGACTGGTGTTTGGCATACTGTTGAACTCTGTTTTAACATACTCTGTCGACATTTAGACACTGAACCTTCAAGAAAGTACTTTGTTTTCATCATTCAGGGAGGTTTCCAGTAAATCAACATTTTACAGATTCTTGCATGAACGCAAGCAGGACCCACATTTTTATGTCAACTTGTCCTTTAACTCAGACATGTTCTGTAATTTAAGATTTTGCAATAAAGTGCCATGTCGATTATCTCAATGTCATTGCATCTGTTCGTCAAAAATGTTGTTGACAAAGTGGTTGCATTAGTAAAGGGCCTTTTGGCCCTTTACTTTATTTGTTTTTAATATAATTATTTAATTGCTTTTTAGGAATGCACCGATCAGCCTTTTTAGTCCTTTCTTTTGGTATCAGCTAATTTTGTAAAACTAAATGTAACAAATAAATAAATGTACTGAATTGTTAGTTATTATTATCGTAAATAATCGTACACCAGCAGCTTGGTAAAAAATCTTGAACCTTACCATTGCCTATCATTAATCAATACATCACAATCAATTTAAAGTGATAATGTGTAACATCTAATGTCATACCACAATGACACTATATCGTATTTTAAAGTTCGTTTTGGGCCAGGTATTTCCAGACGAAGTGTACTGTAGGCTATACATGCATAATAATAGTTATTATTATACATGTATAAAATTTAGCTTACAATCAACAATTGGACAAACACACCCACACATGCACACTTCCCATTGTGTGTGTGATGGGGACCTGTCTTAACTTTGCTCTGCTCCCTTTGGTCAATAAAAAAGGTCACTAAAAAAGCAATCCATCAGTCAGGCCCCTCACCCCCTGCCACAGGCAATGGACGCACAACGAATATTCAAGGTATTTAGCCTTTCTTTTTTTGTTTGTTTTGCCATACATTAGTCTTGGCCTCTTGGAATGAACAGGTATAGGGCAGCTCTAGCTACGTCTCAGCCAATCACAACGCTGCATCCATGTTCAGTGCCAGTGGGAACTCTAACGTTAGTCATTTTAAAAGGATTGTGCGGTATGCTGTAGACTACTCATATTGTTTGTGCTTGTGTATGGATGCAAGCGAATGAACCTGGATTCAAATCTCCATTATTTCCTACAATTATTTTTAAAACTTTTTTTTTGTAAGTTTAGAACAACTCTTGAAACGATGGTTTCTCCTTTATCACCACTACGTTTTTTCTTGCTCTTTGCTAGTTTCCGTTCCTTGGCGTGGTCTCTTGCCGTGGATGATGCATACATGGATGTGGTGAATGTCGTGTCGCCGGGAAAAGAATATCTGACAGTAGAGGCACTTCGCTCCCTTTTTAATATACTGGAGAAACGTGTGCACTGCGATGAAGTGTCGTGTGAAAAGGTAAGTTTTATTAGGCTAACTCTGCAGTCGGCCACGAGTGACTAGGCGCTGTGCACAAGGGTCGAGGTCCAACACCTATGGCCCAGCAGAGTGCACCTGTTGCCCGGCTATCTTCACTTATAACGTTGGGTTTCCCATGAAAGGAATAGATAATGTACTGTATAGTGTTATCCAAATTTAGTCCATTCAAAGAGCTTCGATCTCCAGATTTTATACAAAACATATGAGGGCAAATAATATTCCCGTTAGCACTTCCCAGCACTGCCCAGAGAAATATGACATTCACTTTTAGTGAATAGTTCAGATGTCAGCGTGCTACGAACTAAGCGAATGTAAAATTATGAACTAAAATCATAACATACATTTCTCAAAGATTTATTGAAGTAAGGAAAGACAATTTACTCAATTTACTGTTTTTTATCAGTGATCGATTTAAGTTTTACAATTTTCATAAAAGAACATAATGTTAAAAGATCATGTTACATAATGTGCTACAAACTACCGCTAAAAAAATATTTAATTTACTTTTACCGATAAATATCTAAATAAAATACTGTATTATGTATCTGGTTTTTGTTTTAACTCCACTTAGAAATCCTGTTTGAATCTATTTCTGTATTCATTCTACTGTATTCATTCTACTGACTTGAATGTTGCAGTTGCAGCCAAAAACTTCATCAGCGTAGTTTTACAGAAGTTTTAGACATGACACCTCTAGAACATAGATCTACTGTACAGTAGGCCTACTATACTGTATCGGATGGACATGGACATTTGTCCATAGATCCGTAGATTTGGACTTCCAATCGGGTTTGTTTGTAAATGTTTGTAAATGTCCTGGCCGATATAATGTCACTCAAAGGTGACATAAAAAAAAAGAAAGTCTGAAATGTAAAGAACCTGACTGATTCTCAATCATCAACGTGGCAAACAATCTCATAAAACACTATATAAGCAATGTAATAAAAGGTACAACCTTGACCGTGACCGATATCTACTTTACCCCATTAGTGATGTAACAGCTTTATAAGAATAGAAATAAAACCTCTAAGAAAGTAATGTGACCAAACATGGTTTTACATGTTTGTTCCTACAGACATACAGTAGGCTATGGTTTTTAAATCTCTCCTGAATGCGTGAATGTAAATGCGTCCTATTCATTTCTCCATTTATTACTCTCTTACTGTCGAATGAAGCTGCTGTCGGTAACGTTATGGGCCACCAGCCATTATACCACCATTATACCACCAATATACCACCAATATACCTCCAGCAATAAATTCACTCAATACACAATAACTCGTACTGTATCAGATGACCTGCCTGTTAGCTTTGATATGGTCATGATTGCAGAGTATGTGAGTCACACCCAACAAGAAATGTGAGGGTGTAATCTCTGTACCAGTACCTGTAATCGTTTACTGGTACTGGTATATTACAAGTTAATTAGCCGTTAATTACTACATATTATATATTTGTATGTATATATGTTCATTTAATTTTTTTTAAAATTATTTTTCCTGTACATTAATTTTCAGTAGTTAATGAGCAGTAACTATGCAATTAACAGCCTGTGATTCAGCGTTAGCAGCTTGCTACCAGCTAGCTATACCAGTTACAGTAGCTGAGTAAGTTTGTGTGCTGTATTTTGGTCAGGTGGTCTGCGTTTGTACTTACCCATATGCTGTTTTTGTGTGTGTTTGTGTGTAGTGCAATCTAACAGGGGGAATTCAGCAGCTCATTGGCAACAACTCCAACCAAGTTATCATTAATCTATCTGAGTTCACCACTTTGGCAGCGAGCTCCCTCCTGTATCTCAGCTCTCCTGGCGAGGTGTGCGCAAAGATAGCAGAGGGGAAGTGGGGAGAACATACTGAACACTTCATAAACAGGATTGCTCTTCGCCACCTTGAGCATGAGGACCATAACGGAGCTCAACAGGATCGCATGGGTCTGGATGGACTGGAGACTCTGCTTCGAGAACTGCAAGATCACTATAAGCCCTTACTCTATGAGGTAAAATGTACAAAGTGATACTGGACCTTTCTTGAACCCTCAGCCTCAGCTCTAACGTTTCCTTACAACATAATGGCGTTCAGGATGAAAATAATCCTTTGGTCATGGTTCGAATGCGTCAAGGAAGCTGGTCAAAGTAAACATTGTCAAGTCTAAGTTCTGGTATTCTACAACCTCTCAAATCGAAATGTTGGAGTGTTTAATTTAAGATATACTGTATTTCTATTTTCAATCTGGAATGGAAATACAGTATATCAAAACACATTTGGAGTTTGCATACACTGGGGTAACACATATGTTTGCCAAAAATATGTGTTACTATGGGAACTCTCAGTAAATATACTGTATGCACCTTGCCACCTCACCATTGCAACATACTGGTAATGAACAGTCTCCATAATTACTGCTAAAGTATAGTGTCAGAAGCCATTGGTCATGTCTGAATTACCAAGAAAAAAAAAGACAGCACGAAAAAGCCCACACAGACAGTAAATTGTCTACTGTATGTAGCCGCTCGTTATTCATCCCTGTTATTATTATTAATTATATTCTGTTGCTTTTTGAAACCGCTGAACTGTTCTATAAGCCCACAGAATGGCCCAGAAATATCAAATGCTCAACACTAACTGACGTATCAATTAATTTACGTAAATGAAGATAATATTAGGTTGGGACTACAAGTTTACATCTGAGACCAGCCAAACTCTTTACAAACACATTTGATTTGAAAGTGGGAGGCCGTTGAGTTCAAATGTTATTCTAAAACTTCTCTTTCCTGTCAGTCCCCAAAGTTCTTTAAATATTTCAAACTTGGCAAAAAACTAGGCTATTGAATAAGATACATTAAAGTGTTAGTGCATGGGCGTATACAAGTAGTCGGTCTTAACACTAATTCTGCTGATATAGTATGCATGTTTACAATACTAGCCTCAACATGTTACAGTATGCCTTTATCTATTCTCTTCTCTTATGTTATTTTACACATTTTCTCATTGTCCTGTGGCCTCCCTCCCACTGCCTCGTCGTTGTGGTAACCAGAGCTGTGTCACAGCCAGTGACATAATGGTAGAGGTTAACGCATCACTGACAGAACCTGACCTGAGAGAAGTGGGCGCAGTTTTGGGGCGTGTCCTGTATTACGCCCTACAAGGTCACTGCCTCATCAGCCGCTCTCTGCCCGAGGAGAGATTCTTCCTTGACAGCCTGATGGAGCGCATGGGCTCAGACAATTTCACTGTCACTGGTAAATGTCCAGCGCTTACCCAGTTCATTTAAATCATCTTAGCTGATTGGACCTCTTGTTGGAATAAAGTGGATGAGTTAGTCCTAAGAAGAGGTCTGATCAGCCACATTAACTCATAACACGACTTGTATGACAACATTTCTTGGTTTTGACTAAGTTTAGGCCTTCTAATTTGGTTAAAGTTGGGTTAAGATATAGGTTAAAGTTAAGAGTTAGGCATATCATTATGTATTAGGTTTAGATTATAATAAGCCAACGTTATAGGTTTAAGGTTAGGCCATGAATAGGAAATAGGAAAATGTTTTATTGGCCAGTGAATGTTGCTGCCGTTTCCTGAAGGGTCGTGTGGACCATATGTGTGCTCTGCTCCTGTAGACCTGGAACATTTCATGAGGAGGCTAAACCTGGGACCGGAGGAGGAGGCGCACAGCCAGGAGCATGGAGACGTCCACACTGACTATAACCAAAGCAGTCGAGGGAGGAGTAGTGATGTACAGCACGAGGGACACGGGGGAAACACCTCCTGGAACCAGGTACGCACTCTTAGCCTTTGAAGGCTAAGGGTGTAAGCTATAGTTCTTCTAGACTTGATCATTCAATATCCCATCCTACAGTACCCTGTAAACTGAAAACTGAAAACTGAACACGTTTTCAGTTTATTTGGCTGATAAGACCTCTTCCTCAATTGAAATTGTCCGGAGATACGTTGCATAGACTCAAAAGTCCAGCCCCAACAGGTACAAAACATTGACATATGTAGAGTCAGGGAGATGTTAATCAATTGACGAAAGGTCTGATCAGCCACATTAACTCAAAACAACTGTGTGGGAGAACAGGGACTTTATGTAATTTCAAGAAATATTTTCCTGTTATCATTTCATAGACATAAATGGCTATGAACCACCCAATGGTTTACTAGTAATTAAACAACACCAAACTATGATGAATAATTCAGTCTTTCCCACTCCCAGCTGTGTTTCTCGGCTAGGGAGCTGCTGTTAATCCACGGGATGCTCTGGAACAGCTCCTCTGCTGGGGGCCTGGATCGGAATGACTTGGCCCAGCTCAGCCCCGCACTGATCCAACAGGTGTTGAGCAAAGCCTGCAGTGTTCACGTAGACACACCCAAACCAGATAATCTAAGCCAGGCCGAGAGTAAGTCATTGTGTATGTGCAGGTGTGTAGTGCAGACTGTAGTGGGACAAAAAAAGTCATTAGTCATCATTAGTAGTACTGCATCTTAAGCAATTCTGTATTGGCGTCAACACAGATTTCATAAAATAAAATAAAATAAGCTACATTTAGATAAGACCTTTTTTGCAGTAGCATAAAGTCAGCAAGTACAGTACCTAATGTATAGACAGCTTATATAAAATAGGATCCAAACAAATAATAAATGCATTTATAAACTTCTACCACTAGATAAATAAATACTACTAAAAACATAGGCTACTCTCGAAGGCTGTGATTCTGTTCTACAAAACAAGTGTACGTTTTTTTTAAGCTAATGTTGTTATTTGACACGTGGAAACATGTTTCTGTCTTTCAGGATACATCTATGCAACCATAGCCAACGTTATTATAACGCTGGCCGCCATGTTTGGCATTGTGGTCCTCTTGTGTACTTCCTGCACCAACGTGTTCCAAATGAGCATCCAGTTTTGCATCAGCCTGGCTGTAGGTTCACTCACTGGGGATGCCTTTCTGCATCTGATACCCACAGTAAGTGGTTAGATGGTAGCCCCGAATCGGGACCCCACCGTGACATTCGTATTGTACTCCTTTGCCTGATGCCAGACTAACAGATCTTGGTCTTCTCCCAGTTCCTCGGTTTGGACATGCACTCGGACAACGGGGCCACACATTCGCAACAACATGCAGAGGAGGAGAATCGAGATTACATCTATAAGATGTTGGTGTTGTTGGCAGGCATTTACTACTTTTACCTGATGGAGGCTATCTTTGGTCTGCTCACACAGAAGAATAACCACCAACATCACCAGCACCATCATGGGGTGGGGAAAAAACACACACACACACACACACACACACACACACACACACACACACACACCTACATCATTCACAAAAAATATATACAGTTTTTTCCTCCCCGTAAATGGTTTTATCTATTGTACTATAAGATAGCAATAACCTCATGAGGGTGAGTTGTATATTAAAAGCAGAAAATGTATTAACGGGCATGCACAAGTTTAAAAACCAAAACAAGTGTTTTCTGGACACAAATCGAGAAGTGTACCTTTAGAGCTATGTGAATTACAGGAACAGGTCTATATATTCATAAATTAATAAATACATGCAGTAAACTAAGCCAAAAAGCACAATTTGTTACCATGTCTCTCTCTCTGTCTGCAGGAAGACTCTCAGCCTCACCACTGTGACCATGGCAGGGTTATAGAGATGTACCAAAAGGAGAAACAACAACAAAATCAATCAGTATCGCAAGCAGACCTGGTGAGAACCAGAAAACACTTTACTAACAATAAGCATAATTAAAAAATGTATGCACATTTTGTTAAATAAACATTAAAAATAAGAATTACCTTTGACAACCACTTCTATATTGTGAATTTGGTGTCTATGTCCACTGGCTTAGGTATTGGTCTTTACTGTCTGACCTGTCCCCACTTTACAATCTCACAAAAGCGACCAGAGACCAAGTTTAGCCGGCCTGTTCTGCGTAGTTCTAGAATAAAAAGCGCAGCAGGAAATCCTTCAGTTACATTACCTGAGACTATTCTGGGACATGTCACCCAGCCCGTTATGTAATTTCACTTCATAGGGTGTACGCTGGATGTAACAATAATGTTTGAGTGGATTGTGTGAATTTCAGGTTATCTATGAAGACAACGAGAGATCCTTTCCACAGCAAGATGTGCGCACCAGAGGTGAGGCGCTACACATTCAGTTAGCAGACACGTAACATTGTGGCTTTACCTGCATTACAAACCCAAGAACACTGTGCATTCTCTCTTTCTATTTGTCTGTCTGTTCATCCCTGCTTTCTTCCTCTAGAGCAGCGTTTGTTGCCCTATATGATAACCATAGGCGATGGAATCCATAACTTCACTGACGGCTTGGCCATGGGCGCGGCTTTCTCCCTTTCTTGGAAGTCTGGTTTGGCCACGTCTCTGGCTGTATTCTGCCACGAACTGCCACATGAACTGGGTGAGAGACACAAGTTATGGAACCCCCCAAAAGAGAGAGAATTTTGATCTTGGACGGGGTCGGGCTAATTCTTTGAATAAAAGTAGAATTGGAAGTCAGTGTAAACCCCTGTCTTGGGTGTACATTTCCATGCCAAACAGAGGTTTAAGATTAAAATGATTGTTGTTTACTTCCCTACCACATTTTAACGTGTCAACAACTTCAAGCCGTAACTGCAGAATGACCTGGCTGTCAAACAGTGACAGCGGAACAAACAATTCCAACCTAGCAGAGTATGGGAGGGGCCAGTGTCAAAAACAGAGACAACATGTCCGTCGGTGTCGGAACCTTCAGTACGCGACTCAGTTTGGACACAAACGTTTAAACAAAACATGGAAGAAATAGGCAGTGCTTTAGCATCAGGATAATTACAGAACTTTCTATGTGAGGAACATTTCTTGATAGGAAAGCTTATCATACAGATTGTGTACTTAAACAGGTTCTGCGTGTTATAAAAAAGAGGGAGGCTACACCTCATGAAAGCGGATTTAATATTACAAGAGATTTTTTTGGCAACTTGATGTTTTGTACACCTCTACTCTACTGTGTGACAAGAAGTACATTTGGTCCACCTTTGGTCTCATAATTTGTTTCCTAGCTCTAAAGGTGATCATAAACAGCTGTTGTGTGTGGTACATTACAGTGACAACCAAATATATAAAATTAGATGGAATGTTAATGAATTCGTCCCCCGCTCTCTCTCTTCTGTATAGGTGACTTTGCAGTATTGCTCCACAGCGGGCTGTCCGTCCGCAGGGCCATGCTGTTGAACATCGGCAGTGCCCTGACCTCTTTCATAGGCCTGTATATCGGACTCTCTGTGGCCACAGACATTGCTACCAGCCAATGGATAGCTGCCATCACTGCAGGACTTTTTCTGTATGTCGCCCTAGCTGATATGGTGAGTGTGTGATGAAAAAGACAAACCATTAAAGTGGCATAGGATAACTATTTCAGAGGAAAGATGGGAAATGGTTCAGTGGTGGGAAATATTAAGATTTCTGTATCAGTTAATACGGTAAGGGACTCTGCCTAAAGGGATTTTTGCCACTACAGTGGAAATAAATGAAAATAAATAACTGTCTAAAAATTACCTTCCTTTTAAAAACATAGTGTAGTTGCATCTTGTGACCAGAGTGGCCGTCAATGTGCTATATCATCCAACGATGTTTTAAGTCAATATAACAAAACAAATCTTTCCAACACCCCCCTTCTCTTGTCTGTTTCTCTCTATAGCTCCCTACCATGATCCATATCAACAATAGAAGACCCTGGCTGGTGTTTCTGTTGCAAAACCTTGGCCTGCTGAGTGGATGGGGTATTTTATTACTGCTCTCCTTATACGAGGAGAGAATAGGCCTGTAGACAGAAAGACCCATACATAGACAGACAGGCAAGGCAGACAGACTAACACTCGCAACAGTCAGTAGAGAAAGGACTCATGGTCTGTTCAGTGGATTTATGATTCTGAGAGTGGATTTGATTCTGACAGATTCTGACTGACACACACACACACACACATTAACATTCACTTATTGGCTTGAGTGTCTGGGCTATTCTACCGCTGATGTTTGAGGACTGTGAAGCAGTCTAAGGTCAGACACCCTCTATTTCATAACCACACCCATATACAAGTGTGTTTATGTTTATACCTAGTCCATACGCACATATAGGCAAAAATTATTTCCATAAACTAAAACTTAAAATGCTAACTATAAAATAGAATTTCCATTTCTTGGGTTAATTATTTAAACACAAAAAAATCCAAATAAATATAAACACAGCCTTAGACATTTCATCAGCAATTACGGTGATTTCTCCCATCTGGAAATTACTGCTAGAAAATGTCTGGTTTGTATTTTACATTACCCAGGTTCCTGACATCTGCATTGGTTTTAGATATGTTTTTTTTTTGTTTTAATATAATTATTAACATGAAGCCTTAAAATAAGTCAAAGTTAAATAGTTTATACAATGTTTATATAAGGTTGAGTGAACGTTTTCATTGTTTACTAGTAATACCCATTTGCTTTTACAGTATTGTGTTTGGATTGTGTTTGGATTGAAAGCGATTGGATGAAGCACGTACATGTACAGGGGGCAGGATAGTCTAGTGGTCTAGGTGTTGGACTCCCAGCCGGAAGGCCTTGGGTTCAAGCCCCAGAGTTGGCCTACCTGTAAGCATCCTTGAGCAAGATGCCTAACCCCAATCTGCTCCATGTAATAGCATCATGTAATTGTAAGTCACTTTGGATAAAATCATCTTCTAAATGAGTTTGATTTCAAAGTGAGTTTGATAAAATATGGAATGAGAATAAATGTTGCCTACTACACCTTTCGCTACTATATTACCTTTCGTTCATGGGGGTCTATGAATTTATTATTATTACCAAAGAAAAGTGATTAGTGTGTTTATGCAGTTTATTAGCACTTTGTAAATGCATTTATACATGATCTACTTACAGGAGCATTTATAATCTTGGGAATTATTGTGACTATGTGTCTCTGTGCACCTAGAGGTGTTGGTATACTCCTTTACCCTATGTAAATAAAATCTAAATGCTCACAACACGTGCCAAGTGTTTCCTTATGACACATGAAAGCACAGAACAGCAGATTTTATGATTTACGTATCGATGTCCTGAAGCAAGCAAGAATAAAAATAAAAAAATCTGCTGTGTAAATATTCTTTTGTTAGTGTGCCGAAAGCACAGTGAAAACTGTATATCTTCAAATCTTATCATGTTGCTCTTATTGTGCTATAGACAACACTTAGACCAGAGTCCACTATGAACGTATTACACAAACAGTGCACACACAACCATACACAGACATGCACAAACAGGAAGGTGTAATCCTAATCCTTGTTACCTCTTACGTCATCACAAACACCAAAAGTTTGTATTCCTCTAGTCTACACATTTCCATAATAACCTCTGTAATGATAACACTTACGCAGCCAGTTGATCCTTTAAGCATAGGCAGTAAATAACTGGTAATGAAGGACTCACACTAGCTTTCTAATTCTGCTGACAAAAAAATATCAGGTTTCTACAAAGTCAGCTTTGAAACCAGGGAAATAATCGTTTTTGTGGAGTCCTGAAGTTAGAAAAACATAAATGAGCACGATGAACTAAAGTGCTGAAAATCCAGAAACAGTTATGTGCATGGCTTACAGTACGTACAGTAATAGACTTACTTTCTGCGCCATTGACAAGTGTGTTGAAAGTAATTTGAAGACTGAGAAAGGGAGTGAGTGCTACATGGGACAGACACTAGCGATGAAGAGACTTGTAGGCCAATAATATGCTGACTCCACGGCACTAGATTGCTAGCTAACTAGTTTTACAACTTTGTGAAGAGTGTGTGGTTAGAGGTGTTTGCCAGGTGGTCATGTGGCGTAGTGACAAATAGACAGAAGGAAAACCCGGGAAATAAAGCAGAAGGCTGAATAAGAACATAGAAGTACCCGTAAATCATAACAGCTGACTTAGCATCCGAATGCGAGTGCTGACTTCAGCTAGCTAGTCATCCTGGGTAAAAGATTATGCACACTGGGACATTCACACGCACACACACACCTGGAGCTGATTTAGAGTACATAAGGCAGAACATCTGACCGTTAAATATACCCTCCTTAATTGTGTTACAGAACTGTCCACGAAAGTGTGGGTAGTAGGGGAGGGGTAGAGAAGGGTACAAGCCTATAGTGCTGTGGGAAGAGTAGAGAGGAGTGCCAGCTACTCAGCACTCAGGTGTAGTAGGGGCATGCACCACCATGAAGTGTCAACTTAAAACATTTTTTGTAACACCAGAAGGGCACAAGTCGAGAAGTGTTTTTAATGACGTCATGCCAACTGTGTCACAGCAGTTATCATTGGATGTGACGTTAGAGTTAACATAGAATTAGGACAATTACTGCATGAAAGACGGGCTAGCAGTAAACCATAGGGTGACCAGGTAAATTACCTATCTGGGCAGATATGAACAAGACATTTACATTTACATTTACAGCATTTAGCAGACGCTTTTATCCAAAGCGACTTACAATTAGTACATTTGTCAAC
>JAOEHI010001731.1:0-12333 GCA_025447815.1 Percopsis transmontana
TCTCTCTCTCTCTCTCTCTCTCTCTCTCTCTCTCTCTCTCTCTCTCTCTCTCTCTCTCTCTCTCTCTTCTCCCCTTCAGCCCCCCAACTACATCTCAACCATCGTAGTTCAGGTCCAGTGCGTCAATGAGCTGGTTGGCACGATCATTCTCCACGAGGTACGGATACTCATAAAGGACATAAATGACAACTCTCCTCGCTTTCAGCAGCCACGCTACTATGTAGCAGTGAATGAGGTAAGACTGAACCTGGGGTATTTATATCAGACTATCAAATTGTACAAAAAACAAATTGGCTCTATGTTTAAATGATAAATCCGTGTATAGCAGGTATGGCCATTAACCTTACCTTAGTAAAGCAAAGCCACAGACTCCTGTCCTGTCACATTCAACATACAGTAAGTCTACAATAGTGACTATTTAAAACAACATGAGATAAAACAATGTTCTCAAAATGTACTGTACATTGTAGCTCTGTCCATTGAGAGTACTTTCTTTTTACATTGTGCTCACACTTTAGAAATAAGGAGAATAATTTCCTTATATATTTATATATATATAATAATTATTTGATGTTTCTGCATCTTCTGTATTTTATAATCCTATACCATTGGATTATATTAAAAAGTATTAGCCTGCCGACTTGCCGTTATCTCTGCTCTGACACCAATTTATAGATCCCATTACTTTACCTTCACACACAACTATAGACCACCATGCCAATTATCTTCTGTTAACAGTGTGTGTTTCTATAGCCAGGGTTCGAGTTATAATCTGAGTTTTGTGGGGGTCTCTAAAATAAATAACATTGGGGGCATAGATGAATAAATAATAGTGCTTTCCGTGTAATAGATACTTCACTGCTTATTACGTGGTCCAAGACTTTCACACACACACACACAGCAGTCCACTTTTTTTATTATTATTTCACCGTGGGGCGCACGCACCCCATACAAACAACAAACAACGCTGTTCATGGCTCTGAAACAACAGCGATCCATTGTTTTGAGACAACAGCTAAGCGATGATAGTCATGTATCACGGTGAATCATTTTTTAGTTTTTGCTATTTTTCTATAGATACATAAGGCTTAAGGAGCCTTATGAAGACTTTTTACTTAAGAAAAAGTAAAAGCCATCCTTACCGTCACACAGACAAAATATACAAAACTTGTAGGATTATAGACCGCGTCGTCAGCCGCTGCCTTTTTTTCGTTGGCATGTTAGCTTGTCTATACCATTACTTTCTAATATATTATAAAGATAATGTTTACTGATACATTTAGTGACTCCTTCTTCCAAATGGGTTAGGTGTAGTTCTTTTGGAAAACATGTTTCTTTCAGTCTATTTATCTTGTTAACTTAAATAATACTCATTACATTTATAATTGCATTATTTGTGATTTAAATAATGGCTATTGGTAATGTATTGGCATCCCCCACAGATGTATGATTTTACTGCTTTCATGGAAGCTCAGACCCCTCCTTATGGGAGCTCAGCTCCCACTGGCTCCCACATAACTCGAACCCTGTCTATAGTGCTACAGAGCTGCCCAACAATACACAAGTCATTTCCCCTGCTGAACCTGCTCTCCTGCCCACTGCTCTGGACTTCTCTGAAGGCTCGATGTGGTTCAGCAGGGGTTCTCAAAATCACAAACCTTTTGTTATTACTGTAAGTCAGCATTGTGCAAGAAGCTTCAGAGTGACGCAGACTGCTGCCGACTGCAACATTTGCCATTGCATATTGTAATGCATTTTTCCACATAATGGGGTTAACAGTAATGGCAGTAGCTATATATACAGGGCATATTTCTCCAAGTAAGATGTTTTTTTTTCCCACATTTTGAGCTGCTGACATTATTTTCCCATTCTCATGTTTTTTTCTTAGCTCACTCCGATTGGGACCATCATTTTCACAGGCTTTTCAGGAAGTAATGGTGCCACAGACATTGATGATGGGCCCAACGGACAGATAGAATATGGCATCCAGTACAACCCCAATGACCCGGTATATAGACTCTCATGTCATGACAAGTACCCTCTTTAAACAAGACCACTGTAAATCTCTTCCACAAAGAAAAGACTATTTCACTGCTCAACGCTTCAAGCTTTCTTGCTATCCAATCTTCCTTTCACCCCATGTCTTTTATTCTCCCTTACTCGTTGTGTCTTTTGTTTCGATTCTCTTGTTTTCAGGTATCTAACCGAACCGTGAGTGTTGGAAACACACTGTCAGGACACATTGTTCTAGCAGAGAGGCTGAATTATGAGGACCGAACTCGCTATCTTGTCATCGTGCAAGCTAACGTAAGTCTGTAAATCTATCTCCAGGTACTAACACTCATCTCTGGAGGTGTGAAGTCATTGTGTTCCAGGCCAAATTTTATATGAATAGATTACAAATTAATGATTATAAATGGTAGTATTACTTTTTGTTTGTTTTGAGCTTGTCCTCGCCGTGAGCTACAGAGAACTCTTAACTAATATCATAGTCTAGTATTCAGTGGCAACAGCTGCACCTAGAACTTTTCATTTGGAGCTTGGAATTGGACCACTTAAGGACCTTGTTTTTCGTCATGCCTGGAATGAATATATTCTCTCACCATATTTTGGACCTTTGGTTATTTTAGGGAACAGATGTGTAAGTCATTGCTCGCTGCTTCACTGGATCCGGGTCCTACAGCATTGCCATAATCAAATATATAAATACAATATTTTTCTTTTACTTGTTTTAATCCTTTTTTATTTTCATGTTGTCAGTAGGCCTATACCACCTGGATATAGTCAGGTTTCTTGTCAGAACCTTTTACCGGAAAGGGGAAATCCCCCCAGGATTCAATTATTATTTACTTTCCGATAACTCATAATGACTTGAGATTATCTTTGGGGCTTTGTGAGATTACTGATTATAGGCTTTGCATATGAGAACAGCTTTCCAGCTCAAACTTGAATTAATTGAAGATTTTACTGGAGTAAGGACATTTGCCTTTGCGCTCTCACAAGGCAGTAAGAGCAAGAAAATATTGGAAATCAAGTAACTCTAGTTAAGGAGCATGAATTATAAATAATACATTTTATATGCACTTGTCTGTCACTGCTTGTAGTCATTATACAACAACAGTATCTTTGTAGCCCCAGAGCCATGCATTTCCAAATCATTCCAATCTAGTTTGAATTTGAGTCTGGCAACAAGGTTAAACACTATCTTGGAAAAACAGGGATATATTCATATTAACTATTAACGGCTCAGGGCTCCTTCTTTATATTTATAATATGTGGATTCTGGTTGTCCATATGCCTTATGTCCTTGCAAGCCCTAGTATATCTGTATACAGAAATGCCTGTCAGTTCTCAGCCCTACTCATTGTCCTCTACCATGCAATGCACATTGTTTACAGTCAATCATTTAGCCTATGGGCCACCTCTTTTCTCTTTTACCTATCTTGGAGGAGGGCAAGCAAAAGTCTCAGGCCCATGGCCTGGCAAGATGTTCTCCTGGGATCTTCCATTTTCTCTTGCCAGAGGACAGGCAGAGTGCAGAAGGAAGACATGGTATTTATTGGAGCTCTAAGCTGCTTGTGTCAGAGTTCAGTTCCTCTGACAATGTGAAACTGTGAAGTGCTGCCCACTTCTCAGAGTACCACTCTGACTATCAAGCATTTAGAAGGAGGGGCTTTTTTGAGCATATGTGCCGCAAAGACATGTTATGCCCTTTTGTTATCTCTCAGAGAGAGAGAGAGAGAGAGAGAGAGAGAGAGGGAGGGAGAGAGAGAGAAAGGGGGAGGGGCAGCAGTTTTCTAGGTTATGCTAGTTGCCATTTACCATTATGCACCGTCAGATGGATGGTGACTCAATTTAGGACATAGCTTTTGTAAATTTTGCAAATCCTGAAATAGTATTTTAGCAAAACAAAGAATAAGCAGACTGCAGATAATATACCAAATTTAAAATGTTTGAATTTGCAGTACCTTCCTTTCAGTATGCAAATTGTTTTCTTTACACTGTTTTTGTGTATTGTTATTGCCAAAGGTAGGAAGGTTTGTTGAA
This sequence comes from Percopsis transmontana, assembly GCA_025447815.1. NCBI lineage: Eukaryota > Metazoa > Chordata > Actinopteri > Percopsiformes > Percopsidae > Percopsis > Percopsis transmontana. The sequence continues at coordinate 4,048 of JAOEHI010001731.1, forward strand.
TAAATTTCATGGCAAATAAGTATATCTCATGCAGTGACGCAGATATATGTAATCTAACTTGAAATGAGATATAAGAGATATAAATAAAAGCCATGTATATTTTATATTTGTATTCTTTTGGTACTTAAAGAGTTGGACACACTGACTAGTGAGTCATGAATTTGTGACAGTATCATTAATAAAATATTTATTTCCAGTATTTAAAGGATATATGCAAGCAACATTTTAACTTGGCACTGCCAAAGAAGTGATTATGGGAGCAATTAAACAGGAGATGCAACATTCAATTAGTACGCAGATATACACTATACAGCCACACTGTTTTCTAGTAAACCCACCCTGTACTTAGAAAACAAAATATACGGTTTGACAACATGTTCTTACTTATAACCCTAGGATGCACGACATGGGTCAAAATGACCTGAATGAATAATTTTTCTTGCTTACCTTTAGAACAGAAACATATCACAATATGATATTCCATGTAATCCTCAAATAAATATCTTTAAAATATGTGGAACTTTAGATTTCAGTGATAACTTAAATTATTTTGGAGAAACATATGATTTCATACCTACAATGGGAAATTCATGATTTTACCCATTTCTATGCATATTGAATGCGTTATCTCAAACATGATTCAAGATAGAGGCCTACAATTTACCACATTTTCCTGTGCTTAATAAATCCTTACAGTGATTCATTACCTTAATTAACCCATGCCTCTTTCCTACAGTGCCACCTGTAGGCAACATTTACATAATCTTAATCATTGACCAATGAATGGCAGATGGGAATCTTGATGTAAAGATTCACAATTTACTACAATTTCAGTGCTGAAATATTAACAACATACATTGTGGAACTATGCAGCATTATCTATATGCCAAGGGTTAAAATGTCTCTTCACAACAAGAGCACAAGTTAGCAGACTAACTAACCACAAGGGTGGTGCAGTGTTTCCTTAATGTAGTTCCCGTCAACTAAGGGATGGGGATTTGAGATTGAGCATTTATAGCCTACACATAGATAGGTTAATGCTATTCCCAAAACATAACATTTTGAAATGTTTTAAATTCTGTGTAATGATAATAGATTTTACAAACTGACCCTTAAAAGGCCACAGGTTGTTCTGAAAGAATAATGACGAATGTAAAGATTTCGAAATAGCTATTACGCCAGCACATACACGTATAGTACAGTGCATTGATCTCTGTTATGGTTTTGATAGATGTGACTGATTTTGCGACAGTGGGTACAATTAAAAGTATTAAGCATCAAGTAGGGGTCAGACATCTTGCTCAAGGATTCTTACAGTTAGGCCAGGCATGTTGGGGACCAAACCCAGTGGACCACTCTCACCTGTACTGCCCTATCTTGTTGAATGTTAAATACAAATTAATTTGTCCTATCAGGACCGTGCTCCATATGCAGGCAACAGACGGACTGCCACAACGACTCTGACCGTAGACGTTTTGGACGGAGATGACCTGGGCCCCATGTTCCTGCCCTGTGTTCTGGTCAACAACACCCGTGACTGCAACCCCCTCACCTACTACGTCGCTATCCCTGAGTTCACTGAACCGGTGAGCACCAGATAGACAGCTCACCTCTGACGCTGTGTTGCTTCATAAGGCATTCTGCCTGTGTGCATATGCCTGTTTCCTTCTTTTATTTTTACATGTTTTTCCTATGCATGCGTCTGTGGGTGTACACATACAGTACGTGTGCTTTTATTTGCCATTCCAACTTCTATTTTATTCTATTCTATTCATTAGCATTCGTAATGTAAGTATGCAGCGTTTTACTCACTCTCGCATCATTTTTTGCCCTTTCGAGTGGAGCCTGAGTAAGCCTTTCAGTTTAGTTTTAGCTTGGTAACTCGTTAGGAGCGTTTCTGGAATTGTGGAGCAGCAGTCAAAGCCAAAGCCTGAGTTGACCTCAGCTGAGAGCAAAACACTGCTGGCTGGGAGGGGGGTAAAGGGAGAGAGATAAAGAGAGAGAGGTGTGGCTGCAAAAACCAAGAAAGAGTTTAAATCGGAAAGACACTGGCACTGGCAAAAAATACAAAATCTTATGAAAATCTTATGAAATTCAGCATTGCGCTGAACGTCCTCGGCGCAAAAATACAGCTACAGCTACCTACAGATTTTTTTCCCACTCCGCATCCAGCACTTTCAGTTGAAAACATTACAACTTTTGGAACAGTGCTGGGCTTGGCAATATCACTTCTCTCTTGCCGGCCAATCGAGGAGGAGGCAGGACATACCATATTAACACTATCAACAATGGTGGAGGAGAAACTCATCCTGGCTGTCACTGACAACCCAGTCATTTAGGACGCGATTTCTTTCCATTGTTTTAGCAAACCTTTTCTAAAGTTAACCAAAGTTATAGAGCCTATAGTACTGTTGACCTTCACATCGAAGTAATGCAGTGCTAGACGTTTTTTTGTAACCTAGCAACAATAAGCGCTTGAGAAAAGCGCTCTGAAAGCACAAAAAAAAGCATTTGGTGGACACAGTACTCATGAATTATATCAGCTCTTCAAAAGTAACAATAATCGGCAAGCACACTCAAACTACCGGTAATAACACAAAAATATATTTGTTTATACCTTTTAGAACACATTGTTGAAACATTAACATTTTAGACCCTTGTATTTAGTAAGTAGGACCTCATTTAGCAGCTATAACCTTACTGTTAGGATGATTTCTAGACCATTCAGTTCTACAAAACTTTACCATTGATTTTTCTGGTGTGAAAAGCCCTCATCTGCTCACACTACAACATCTCAGTTGGGTTGAGGTCTGGACGCTGTTGTATATTCACTTGTGTGTTTGCATAATTGTCTTTTTGCATCACTCAACTTCTATTAAGCTGATGGACCTCTTTCCTGACATTCTCCTGTAAAATGTCTTTTTGAATTCATTATTTCCTCAATGATTGCAAACTGTCCAGGCTCCGAGGCAGCAAAGTATGCCCAAAGCAATGGTTTCCTCTGTGATGTTCTCTTATTAACACCATTTTTTACTCTGATTTGAATTGTGGACACATGTAAGCCATGGATTTGTGCATACATGAATACAGGTTAGTTTTATAACATTGGTGTACATATTTTGGATCGGTATTCCATACACTGCTGTTGTGGGTCTATATGGAAATGAATATTTGGAAGGTAAGAATTAGTGATTGATCGGTGGTCCCTGAGTGCTTTTGCTTAGGTTTGAGCTTCTTGCATCGTTGCCCAGGAGTGAAAGAGAGTAATTGGAACCAGAGATTAATTGATGAAATAATTTGAGTAAAGGGTCAATACAAGTAAGACATTTAAACCTGCCTTTCTTCATGTTAGAACATGTTTGAATGACAGATTAATTCCTTAAAGAGAGAGAGAGAGACTGAGAGAGAGAGAAGAACAGAAGTGGAAGGGGAAGATCTATAGATTGGTGAAGAGATTGATAAATGCAGTGATATTGAAGGTGCTTGCGTGTTTTGTGGGGGAGAATATAGTGAGTCCCCCTCCCAATGTTGTGCATGTGAAACAGTTTGTGCCAAGTTTTTATGTAAGAAAGCTAATTGTATTTTTGCTGTATCTGAACAATCAGGAAAGGTCCTCGTCTAGTGAAGAGTGAGAAGTTGTAGTCTTAGTTAATGTTCAAGGCACATCATAACATTGTGCTTGTGAAACAGCGTGTGCATGTAGAAGACATAATTATTCATTATATGGATCGCTAATTCCAAAGCACTCTGGCATATGGTCTTTTTCATCCAGAAAAAGCCGACACGCTCATCCGAGTCAAGGTTGCGCCTGGCCACAGGTTTGGTAGTGTACTTGGGCTTTAAGCCCAGACTCAAACAATCTTGTCATACAATTGACGTTTTCCTTGTACCAAGAAGCATGTTGTCGTTGTTGTTGTTTTTTTTTACTGTTTTTTTTCTTTCTACAGTGTAGCCACATGTCCAATTGCAAAGATTTGTCATCTTGCAATTGACGAGTGTATTGTAATTAATCATAATGGCTAGACATGCATTATTAAGTTGATCTGTATTTACTTTTGCCCTGGAGGGATATAATGTGGGCTCTGGAATCCCCAGGATAATGACTGCTGGAGGAGGGTATTATAGCTAATCATCATTGTGCAGAGCTAGGGGAATTTGATTTAGCGCACCTCCAGACATTGTAAAAGCAAGAGGGCTGGGATGGGAGGGGTGTAAGGATTACACCAGAGCTGAGGGATATAAATATACCCCTAAGGGAGGGATTCTTTTTGCCAGAGAGCTGTTAGCTATGTCACTGTCTGTGCTGAGGAGGTACACACATTTTGCTTTATTGCTATGTTGTAGTTGTGTGTATTACCTGATATGATAAACAAATTCCCACTTAGCCATAAGTTGGTGCATAAGGGTCAGACTACGTATGCTTGACCAAGAAAAGTATCCACCAGCACCGCAAACAAATTAGCATTGATGTATTACAGTACCTTAGTCTTGTGCCATTAGGGATCCATGTTAGGGAGGCCTGCAGCTAGTAGTATTGGCTTATTATTTAATTACTCTGATAATTGTGCTGTGTGCTATGGCTTATGACTGATAAGGCACTGGCCTACTCCAGGGATTTGGCTTAATTAAATGGATGTCCGCAATTCTTTGTTTCAATACATTATTTATTTTTGTTCTTTGGTAGACCTTCAGTGCATTTAAGCATGTTTTCCTTTAGGATTTCACCAAACTTTCATCAAACTTTGCTCAAACTAATTTGTTTGGAGGAAAAGTGCAGTAAATAGATGTGGGATTCCTGAAATATGTGCAAGTGGTCCAATTGTTCTGCTTTATAAAAAAGTTATAAAGTTATGAGTTATAAAAAAGATGTAAAGAAATTATAATATTTTGTGCAGAAGAAATGTGAGAAAGATTATTATTTCACAGTGTTAACTTACAGAGTGACACAAACTGAAAGAAATACATGAAATTACATATGCTGTCAATGCAGTGTTATCCTGCCAGGTAGATATGCGTAGTTAACAGAGTACCCCGGGACTATAGCAGTGAATCATAAGTGTGTGTTATTTGGGTGCAACAGAGTCAAATAGCAGTAGGCTATATTTATTTACATGACTCTAATATGCTTGTATGTGCAGACAACTGCAGATTGTTTTGTGTGTGTTTATGTGACTGAAATGTGAGTGAACATTCCTTGTTGCAGAGCACGTTGAATCCCCTGAAGGTGACTCCTCCGATCCGGGCAGTAGACATGGACAGGAACATCCAGCCCCCATCAGACAGACCTGGCATTCTTTACTACATCCTTGTTGGTGCGTTCAGTACCTGTGGTTTGTCTTTAGCGGCCAGCAGTACACATGTACACTCACCAGCCTCTTCATTAGGTACACCTTTTCAACTGCTCGTTAACATAAATCTCGAATAAGCCAATCACGTGGCAGCAACTAGACATGGTCAAGACAATCTGCTCAAGTTCAAACCAAGCATCGGAATGGGGAAGAAAGGTGATTTAAGTGACTTTGAACGTGGCATGGCTGTTGGTGCCAGACGGGCTGGTTTGAGTATTTCAGATAGTGCTAACCTACTGGGATGTTCCCACACAACCATCTCTAGGGTAGTTCTAAGGCAGTTCTGAAGGCTAAAGGGGTTCCAACACAGTACTAGCAAGGTGTACCTAATGAAGTGGCCAGTGAGTGTATATTCCAACTCAACATATTAACATAACATATAATAAAACTTATGGGGCTTTTAATAATTAGCTAACGTCATTGTGGTGTACACATTAGTAAAAACTTTGATTGTTTGGCAGTATTCAAACCTACTTTTTACTAGCCCTTAATTATTGAAACCACTAATAAACACTGATTATATGAAATTATTCTTCATCGCAGGTCAACCAGCGACATACCCAGAATATTTCACCCTGAACAGGACCACAGCAGAAGTGCAAGTTCTGAAGCCTATCAGCAGGGACTTGTATCAAAGGTTTACACTCACCATAAAGGTACGTTTTAATTCATTCATTGTACATAGTACATTGTACAAATCTTATCTATCAAAAAAATGTTTGCCTTGTAAAGTAAAAAGTTAAAAAATAATAATTCTGTGTTAATCTGTACAAGATTAACACACGGTGAACAAAATATGAAGGTGTGTTCGGTCTCATTTAAGGTTGCGATACTTACCTTAATTAATTTAATTAATTTCTTTCTCATTTTTCTGAATAATCTGCTATAGTACAATCATTTAATTTAATTTTTCACAGTATTTATGCATTTTTATCACAACACCATGTTCCTTCGGCACGCCAAGATAACCTCAGTCATCAGAGCCATTAACCTTATCTTCAGCTGTTTTGGATTTTGGGGTGAAAAAGGGATGTTATGATTTATGGACTTGGCAGGCTGCTGCACTCTCATGAATCATAATTTGGAGTGGAATCAGGGATTACCTGAGTAGCGGTGCTGAGCAGCGGCGCAGACCAACTTCTCATGCACCGTCACTAACCTCCACACACCCCAGAGCAGTGCGTATGCTGCGGTTCACCACGAAGGCTCCGAGATGAGAGGTGATCTCTAGGCGAGAAGTAGAGGGGAGGTCGATAGTGTGCGAGGAGCATTTCATGTGTCTGAAAGATTATGTGCAGCCAGGGTACGGGAGACTTGTTGGCCTGGAGAGTGAGGAAAAGCCCATATGTGTGGAGAAAGATAGACAGACTTATCTGGTAATGGAGAGGTGGAGGAATCTGGAGTTTGAACAAACAAACCAGGAGCAGTAAGTAAATGTCCTAGCCAGGTATTTTCTCCACTCATGTACTAAACCAGTTGATTCTACTAATTAGTTTCTCCTTTCCCAGCTTGAGAGGTGTGGTCGAAGGTTTGTTGTTGCGTAGTTGAAGCAAGTATCTGGTAAGGATTCTTACTAACTGGTCCTGGTTTGGAAAAATCATCGGAGCAGGAAGGGGCTAACCCCTTCCTGCTCCTTAATACTTGTAATAATCACAAAGTCACTTTGGATAAAAGCATCTACAAATGACCTAATTGGTATCAGGAGATGTTGTTTGTGCTACATAGTAAAGTGGTGATTGTTTAGATTACTTCAAGAAATACACCCAAAAGTGTATGAATTACTCAGCCCTCTGAAAATATAGCTGTATTTTTCTTTAATTTAGTTTTTTAAATACAATGGAGTTGATAAGGGATATATTTATTCCTTCATATTTTGATTCCGTCAACTCCATTATATGTTCCAACTACATTCTCTTTGAAGGGATGGTACAACCTTTTTTCTTCTATAATTCCAGGCTGTGATGGCTACAAAATCCATACACTAATTATTGGTTTTGGGTGAAATGTTCCTAACATCTTTGGTATCGAAGATAACACACTAATTACAGAGTGCCATTTTTTTTTCCTACAAGCCATTTGTTTTGCTCTCAGTGTTATCATTGCTCCTGATGGAACCATATCCTAAAGCGGCAGCAGGGATGAAATGAAGAGCTGCAGCGGCTGACAGATGAAGACGGAGGGAGATTGGCTCGTCAAAAGAATAAACAGAGGAAGCAAGGAGATAGGGACGAGGCAGGAGGGGAGGTGGGGGCAAGTCGGGGGTGGGAATGAAGAGTGAGTGATAAACAGTGACTTTTGGGCGGCGGTAAATCTTCTGCAGGCCGGTGTGCTCTCGCCGCGGAACACAGGTCATTTAGCACTGCCTCCCAGAAACAGGGACACGGCTAAAGAGCCGAACCACCAGGGAGCACGCTTTAATCCTCCCTGTTCTCCATTCCTCGCTTTCTCCCTCTCTCTCTATCTCTCTCTCTCTCTCTCGCCTCGCTCTTTTTCTCTTTTCCTTTCATAGTTCTTTTACTATTTCTCCCCTACACTCTCTTCATGAATCCTGTCTCTAGCTCTCTTCCTTCCTTTATTTCTCCCTCTCTTTCTATTTTTCCCCCCTCTTCTCTCTCTTATTCACTCTTGCTTGCCCACTTTATCTGTGTGTGTGTGTGTGTGAGAGAGAGAGAGAGAGAGAGAGAGAGAGAGAGAGAGAAGCTTGGATTTCACAGTTGGTGTTCTTTATCATTTCTCAGATATGGGGAAGAGGCTAGAGGGAGGTATTCTGGTAGCCACGGTGGTACCGATAAAGACAGGTGTCAATCTCCACTGGATGTTCGGACGATGGAAAAACGAGCATTACGCAGGTGCCCGCAGTGTTAGATACGGAGAAGAAGCGGGGAGGGCGGGGGGGGGGGGGGGGGCACAACAAAAAAAAACCGCTGATTCCATTCCA